>DWON01004534.1:0-16119 GCA_018251015.1 Phocides pigmalion okeechobee | reverse complement strand
GCGGGGTTGTACAGCGGGAGAAGCAGCGTGCGGAAACGCCAGTATTTTGCTGCCTGGAATTAATTAAATTATTGTTTGTTGAAAATGTTGACTAGCATAGTTTAAAATTAACGAATATAATGAATAGTATAAATCTTAGTATAATGTACAATACAATGTAGTCACTTAATATTAAAAATGAATAAAAAATAAATAGGTTATTCGAAGAATATTCGTAAAGATATTTTAATGTGTGTCATTTTTTTTATTTCCTTTACCTTTTCACATATTGCCTTCTATCTATAAACTGGGAACATTTAAGTTCAATATATTTTTTTAAAACATATTTGACTGGTAATTTGCTGTTAAATCCGTATTATGATTTTGTAATAGGAGCTATACTCAGGAGCCATATCGGACTTCGATATTTTTGTCAAATTACAATTAATTGCATTGCTCGATCGGTCCATGATGAAACATTTCATTAAATAAGTAGTGTTCAATAAGTGTTCGATTGCGGCGCTCATATATTATACCGAGTCAAGCTTACGGGAGGCGGCACTAAACTGGAGCTCTTTCAGAGAAACGAGACTAAGGGCGCCGACAATTCCCACAAATGTATTTTTAGTTTCCATGTAGCATCTACGAATGCAGAGACATTGTTTCTACCCGCAGTCGTGTTGCGCCGACGTAAAAACAGTTTTGTTCGCCCGTATTCCGTAGATTTGTATGTACAACACAGGTGTAAACAAGCCGCAAGCACACGCCAAGTATACACAGAAGTGATGTACGCAGCAGGGAAAGGTATAGAAAAAGTTACAGGCAACTAGCAAACCGGCTTAAAGTTAGCTTACATACGTACTTCAACAAGAGCGAAGTCAGTGTCGCCTCGGGTGCATATGTAATGGTCCATGTAGTTCCAGTTGTAATTCTCCAGTTTCTCCGTGGTGAAGGACACCCACGACACCTCGTAAGTGTCGTGGTTCGGCGCGTGGAACCGGTACCGGTAGTGTATGTTGAATGGTGGATACGGATGCCTGGAATTGTGGATTTTTTTATTACAGACTAGCTGTACCCTGCGCGCGTTGCTACGCAACCAATCAAAATGAATTTGAAGGAAAGACATTACACAAAAATTCAATTCATTTTATTGATTTTTTTTTGTTGATTTTGGTCGTACCAACTCAGAAACCTTCGTGGGCTCATGCACAACAACTTTGCTAAAGATCATCGCATGATCAAATGCATAGTTTACGAGTCTATAAAGGACATACAGACAAACATTCATTTTTATATATAAGAAGAAGAAGATGATGATGAAAATATGATGAGAATAGTTAACAGGCATGCAGCCCATCTGATATTAGGTCCTTGAGAAAACTTTCATGTTATACCATATGAGTTCAAATTTCTTCATTTCCATAGTACTTGGAGTCATACAAGTTTTTATTTTAATTGTTAAGTTTAGAATTTTAGCGAATGACGGTCAAATTTCGACTACCATACTACTTTTATATAATACTAGTTTTCCTAAATCCTTAAATAAATATCAAACATCATTGCGACGAGTAATAACTAAAACAATAAACTGGTACCTAACTTCAAAACAATTGAAATAATTTTAGTATTGCTTATAAGCGACAACAAAATAACATGAAATATACAAACATTTAAGACAGCCGAAGTCAATAAGATAATAATTTGAAGGCTTTAAGAAATTCAAATTTTTAACAAAAGATCCTATGTCCTTTTTAATACCTCTAAGAATATGCGTATAGTTTCATGATAATCGGTTGAGTAGTTTTGGCGTGAAAGCGTAACAAAAAAATTTATAATCACATTTATAATATTGGTATGGAAGTATAAATATACAAGCTGTTACATATAGCAGCTTTTTAACAACGTATTGTTAGTATTCGTTGTTATTTTTCTTTTATATGAGAAGAGTACCAAACAAGCATGCAAACCACCTGATGTTAAGCAGCCGCAGCCTATAGATATCCACGTACAACCACAAACATCTCAACTGAGTTCGTACGTAGATGCGCTGCTACTCCTGAGGACTAAGATGGTCGCCTCGCTTCAAAGTGTAGCGGGCACCGCACCTCTCCAACCGAAACACATGTAATGTTTTACGGCGGATTATGAGGGCGGCGGTGGTACCACCCCGATTGAACTATAGTTTTCCCACCTTTAAATCTGCTATTGATAGCCGCTACTAATAACGTTTTCGTAGTATAGTAAATTAGTTTTTATTTCTATTTGTAAACAATAATCCCCTTTCACAGTAACCAACAAGCATTTAAGGCTAGTTTTCAGAATTGGTTCAACATTTTTAAAGAACAATCGGAATTCCGTAGTAAATGTTTAACGTGAAGCTGGTTTCGTGGAATTTTAAATAATAGTATTGAAAATGTTAGATACGAAGCCATATTACACTTAATATGCACAGTTTTATAAGTGATATTGACAACGTATCTCTGTAACCAATTGCGTGTATTGTGTATGTAATTGAAGTTTTTATCCCATTTCCAAAGAAGGTAATTTTAAAGAAATCAATTCGGTTGTATGTTTTGTTTGTTTCCGAATAATTTTGTAATTTATAACTGATTTGTAAAGCTCTTTTTTATTTAAAAGGGTGTATTTTTCGTTTAGTTCCATTGCAATTTGAAGAGAAAATACACCCTCAAAAGGCGGAAAAATGGAGATTGAAATTTTGTGTAGTAAAGAGTAATTTGAATAGAGATATGTTTCTATAAATACATAGATGCAAATAAAGATATACTTTAAGTTAATCAACATCCCTAAGAGATTAAATTACTTTGAAATCATTTTTTATTATTAAAAATTATGTACTCTTTTCCAACATTATTGTATTATCACGTAGCGACCGCGTTTAGGTAAAGGGACAGGTCGCCCTGTAACCAGATGGGCTGATGATCTGAAGAAAATCGCGGGAAATTATTGCATTTAGTAGCGACAGGCATTGAGTGTCATCAATTAAGGAAAGCAGCAAAGGAACTTACAATACTGATGAATTGAAAGGATTATAATGAATGTTTCTTCATTACGTTACGTGTTAGTTACGCTGGGCTTTGAAACATTTCTCATCTGATCAACGTTTCTGTTAGTCTTGTCACTAAGGCTGGTTCATATCTCGTGCGGAGTGTAGCAAATGCGCATGCAAACCAACTGATGTTAAGTATTCGCAGCCCATAGATATCCACGTACAACCACAAACGACCGAAATCATCCTGTCTGAGCTCAAATGTCGATACGTTGCTTGCTACTCCTGAAGACTAAGATGGTCGCCTCGCTCCAAAGTGTAGCCGGCAATCGCACCTCTCAACCGAAACACATGTAATATTTTACAGCGGATTAAGAGGGCGGCGATGGTACCTCCCCGGTCGAACTATAGTTCTCCCACAGGTAAGGAAAGCCAAAGTAGAATATACCCACAGGTATATCGATTACAATCGCAATGACGATAATATTGTTTTATTGTTCTCTCGGAGCTCAACGATTGTTTTTGTAATACGAGATTATTTATCGTTATTTGCATGCGTATTGTGTCAATGGTAATTACCTCTGGCGTCGATTGTCATCTGTATTATTAGCTCATCTTGTTTACGGGCTGTTCACATATTCACGCATTCGGTTTTGTAATAGGGAATGTTTTTGAAATAATATTATATGTTGTCTAAACATTTTATTAATTCTCATATATACAATAATGAAAATCTTAAAACTAATTAAAATAAAAACGTTTATAAAAGTCTAACCTAAACAGTCTAAAGGGAGTCTGTCCGTACGACATAGTGCCGAGAATGGTGGCTGGATTCCCGCGTTGAATAAATTTAAGATTTTTTTTATGGCTTTTGTAAAGTTTTCTTATTTTTGGATTTTGAAAAACTTTTTAGGGTTGTTTTTAAATAAGGTTTTTAGGTACACTACTGCGGGACAGCGATTAGGTTTATCTATTTTATTTATTATTTCTTGGTTTTAGTTACTGTTGGAAATATGAGTTTTTTAACTATAACAATATTACAGTATGTATTTGAATGAATATATATTTAAGAATGACTGCCACCCATCAACATGGTGACGTAAGATCCAGACATCCAGTTGAAGGAAGACCAGTACAGTAGTATTCAGCTTCGTATTGTATTGGAAAACTAAGCCCTAATCCTAGTGAAATATCGTTAAAATGTCTTCAAAAACGGAAAATGCATCAACATATTATAATTTAAAGGCGGACTTTACGTCCGTGTATTCGTAGATGTTACACTAATGCTAAAATATTTATATGAATTGTCGGCGTATCTTCAGTCTACAGAAAAAAGCTCCAATTTAGTGTTAACTCTCTCAATCCTGACACGATGTAATATATGGGCGTCGCAGTCAAAGTGTTAAAGGTGAAGTTGAAAAGTGGTAGAGCCGTTAGAGCTTGCCCGGGGCGTTACCACCGCCACCCTCATAACCCGCTGTAAAGCGACATGTTCTTCATGTATGTGTTGCGGTTGAGGAGGTATGGTTGCCGGATACACATTATTGGAGGCGACCATGTTAGTCCTCAAGAGTAGGAACGCATCCGCATCCTTAAATAGAACTTTTGTTCTATTTGAGATTGGACGTGGTTGTCCATGGACTGCAGTTACCACTTAACACCAGGTGGCCTGCCCGTTTCTTACTCTTTCGCAATAAAAAACAATGATTAATCGTTCTTACGATAAATAGTTACGATAAGTTACATTGTAAAATTATTACAGTTGTCAGCAGAAAACACGGGTAAAACCATACTGAATAAGTCAGTTGTAATGAGATATTAATAGAGTTCTGTCAAACGAACTATTAATTGCCAATTAATTGTGACAACAGAGATTAGGTTCGGTATACAGCACTGACCTGCATCAATCATGATGATCGAGTCATGTCATGCAATTAATTTCTATTGATCCTGAACGGTGACGAAAAGACGCCGAGAAACTGTACCACAGTTTGGCAAACTTTTTGTTAAGAAAATATATTTTTTTGTCTCAAATAAATAAAAAAATAAAGTAAAAGGTAGGGTATGAGGGAGACTTGTACTCTAGATAAACGGTTTTATTATTATGAATGAGTAAGAAACGGGCATGCAGGGCACCTGATGGTAAGCGATAACCTTATGTATTGCATATAATAGGAAAAATACCTAAAACAGGTGGGATAATATATTCATTTCAGCCAATATAGGTTACAGACAGGCGGGGAGTGACTAAACAATAATGATCTCATCCTGCTATCAACGGAACCGACGGAGGGTAACCCAGATTGAACGAACACTATAAATACCTACTTATCACAGCTAAAGTTTATTTGAGTCAAGGCTCAAGACAGGCTGTTATTATGAAGTTGGAACAAGTTTTATAAATACGTTTGATGTTACATTAAATCTATATAGACAATGAATAACTTAAGCTTAATGATATGATATGATAATAAAGCGTTAGTTTAAAATATGATAAATAAATGTATATTAAATTCTAACGTAACGTAAACTATGTAGAATCGTTGAGATACGTCGTAGTGTATTTTAGATTTTTTTTATAGTGAACCTGATGTTAAGTGGTCTCTGAAGCCCATGGACATAAGATAACATAAGAACTTTTGCTGTTAGACGATCAGGATAAACTCGAGAATTGAAGCCTTCGTGAACGAAATCGCAGAAAGCAACTACTCGAAAATATTTCTTCACTTCTTGAAACCGTAAAAACTTCACTTTATGTGGAACCGTAAACCGTAAAAAGAGTTGCATAACAGTGATTGACCTCAATGCATAGCAAATGTCATGTGGTGGGTCTCAATGGACAATTGGCACCGCACTCCGTTGGTTGTGACTGGCACCTACGTAATAACTTCGACTGTATGACTCAATTGACTTGCTCATGTAGAATGTGTTTATATAAGTTGCTAGTTACCTGCTTTCCCGTAAGCTTGTATGCCTGATATAAGCTGTATGGGTAATTCGAAAAATGTTGCTTGAAAAAGGTAGTTACTATGACTATAATTGTTTTTGGTTGCTATTTCCAGTTTTATATAAAGTTATATTACTTATGTTGTAACGAAACGTTAATATAGCGTGATCCGGATGATAACGAAAAGTGTTTTTTTATGTTGAAAAAGTAAAAAAGAGTATGCAAGCGATCTGATGTTAAATGGTCTCTGCAGCCCATGGACATCTACGTCCCGTCTTAGACAAGACTAAAGTCCTGCCTGACGTCGTGCATAGATGCGTTGCTACTCCTGTGGACTGAGATATAGTCTCGCTTATAAGTAGCCGGTAAGCACCTCTGCAACCGAATCACAAGAATTTTACAGCGTGATGTTATGTAACGGGTACTCACGAATAACCCTTTTTTAATTGCTGTTATTTCGAATCAGTTGCATGGCTCGTGGTCACGGCGAAATTGCAGTGGCGGGGGAAACTTGACAGTTGCTAGTGGTAGATTAATCTATCTACGTTACGTCTAGTTCGTTTTTCTTTTTTGCGTTCCATATCACGACACACAAAACTAATTGTATCTATACGCACTGAACTTTGCACTATTTATGGTTTACATAAAGCGTTAATCGTGAGTACCCGTTATATAACATAATTTATAGATTCCGCGATATTTGAAACTCTACGGCGGGTTATGAGGACGGCGTTAGTCCTACCAGTTGAACGCTTACATCGTGCATCTGTTTCATTATTACCTACGTATTATTGTACCTAAAGCGGTATTGGTAAAAGGTAACAGTTATAGGTAGCTTGTATACAAATTTGAGGTACCTAGATTAAATCAGTAGTTTTTGCGTTCAAAAATTTAAACAAATAAACAAATGATCAGCGTTCCAGTTTTATGCTACCATTTTGTCACAAACTACAAAAATACGTTTAACAGTGAAGAGTTTTTGTAGAAGAATTATTTCTTTTACTTTTTCTTGTACTAATTTATTTTGTAAATTTTTTACGTCAACTCTTCACTACCACTACCAGTCCTGACCACGAGTCATGCAACTGATTCGGTAAACAACATCGGCAATCAAAAGAGTTAACTTAAAACACTTTACTACTTAACATCAGATGGCCTGTATGCTTGGTTGCTATTCTTTTTTAATAAAAATGTCTTTCAAATGGAGGTTGTGCGGTTTGGCAGGTATATTTTTTAATATTAAACGTTATGATATGAACGAGCCAAACTTAGCAGCAACCATACTTTTAAAACAATTAGTCCCACGCTTGATCGACGCTGCTTGGTAACAAGAGTGCTGGTTCGTATCTCGCGCTGAGAATTGCGATCGTTATTCAGTGCGGGTATGGCCAACGTTCTTGGCACCATGCCGCATGGGGACAGACTGCCTTTATATTGTTTAGGTTAAACTTTGATTACGATAACTTTTGAAGTGTAAATTACGTAGTTTTTACTTTTATTTTGTTCATGCATTACCATCTGGATGTTATGCAATGTGTTAGATATACGTATCACCGTTTTATGAACGACATTGGAAACACATCTGCTAACCATAACGTTCGTGCATCTCCGTACCACAGAACAAGGAATAGAAATGGCATTCGTTTTATTTTTCTTTTATTTAAGGCAAAGATAAAGTGACATTTTAATTTATTTTGTAGGGCTTTTATTTTCTGTACGTTTCAAAGGTTGGCTGATACATAATACTTAAGCATTGAGCTCGTCTTGTGTTACCATATCCTGATTGGGTCAATAAAGTATAAATAAACAAATTGAAGTAGCATATGTGTCTGACACATAGTAAATGGTCGTTGCAGCTCACGAACATCTCTTGTTGTCCCCTACTTGTATTGTAATTGATATGTGATAGTAATATCTTAATAATATCTTGAACCGGGAAGGTACCAATACCTTTGGAGACGTCTGATTGTTGGGTACTCTTAAATGCGAAGCGACCCATGTTTGCAGGAGTTAAAGACGGATTTAAAAAGAGTGCAGAGTTTTTTCCCGCCGGCTTTTATCTCCCGAACAACCTTAGCCAAAAGGGCGCTCAAAGCCTATGTACTGATTTTACATTGTACTTTTGAAATTCATTAAGGGAACGTAAATACCTTACAATAATATAAATATTTGAATTTGAAAAGAATTTACGTATACGACTTCAGATAAGTATTCAATTGTGTTTTAGGTATGAGCATGCGAATGCGGATGTGGGTTCGGACGCGGTTACGAATCCGTATGTCGATGTAAATTTAGAGGTACATGTGCGCAATGCGCTTCAGGAATCTATTGAAGGCACCGGTATCTCCCTTGTACAACGTCTATTGAACTCTTCTACAGACAAATCCTAGTTTCGCTTTTATGCAAATCTTATTGGACCCGATGAGGGGTACATACCCCTCGTTACAACCTCGAGTCTCGTTTCTACCCGCCTTACACATCAATTGACGTTGCAGCAAATCGCTGTCTTTCAGTCAAAAAAGATACAGCCCACACTCTCCGTGGGATCTCATAAAATCAAAAACAACAACGTGATCGGTATAAGAGCTCCGTGTTCATATTTCCTAGTGTTCGTGTCTATACAATTGTGCACACTATAACAGTCATAATATCATTGCAATGTGCACCGTCTTGTGCATCCCAATATATCACTTATTACCTGTGTGTTAACAATCAAAATAGCGTGTGATTAAATTCAGTTGCACGTTGCCGAGGGGACGCGTTTTGAAGAGGTGGACAACTGCTGTCAGCAGTTTTTTGTATTATATGATTTTAAACTAATGTTATAGCGGAATTTATACATTTTTACTATGTACCGAGTACTCACGATTAACGATTTTTGATGTTTGATTGCCGGTATTTGGAACCAGTTGCATGGTTCGTGGTTACGGCGAAATTACGGTGGCGGGGGAACTTGACAGGCGCTAATGCTAGATTAATCGATGTGCCCTACGTTTAGTTCGTTTTTATTTTTTGGGTTCCATATCATGCCACGCATTTCTTTTTCCATAAAGTCCCCCGTCGTGTCTATCTGTCTGTCCGTTTGCGATAAACTCAAAACTACTGAACGTTTTAAGTTACTTTCTTACAGTTTTAAGCCACAGGTAGAGTGATTTGAAGTTTTGGTGCATAATAACTTAAGTTTTTTTTGCAAATTAGGCGACAAATGAAATAGCTTTTCAATGTGGTAATTCAGTCGTCGTTCGAAATAGATGTTTCTAATTGTTAGGTTTTTACAATTAGGTAGTGACTGGATGCATGTATGAACGAAAAACAATGTAAGTCAATAAAAACTCTATTACCCGAGCGAAGCTGGGCCGGGTCGATAATAAAATAAATGATTTGGATAATAAATATACTGGATGATATATTTAAGCGACTAAAGGATGAGAGTTATCAATTTGTCGGAACGTTTTTTAGGAATAGAATAGAATACAGACAGACAACATTTTTATATGATTCAATAGCTTCCTGTGTATATCATTGTTTTAAATATAGTGATAAGTGTTATCACGAGGGACGTCGGAATGTCAGACGAAAGGTCAGGATGTCGAAATTGTTAATTATTTAACGATTTTATCATTGTTTCAGACCTAAAATAACAGTTTTATACACATGACCCACTGATTATGGTTGATCTATAAGATTAATAGATGACAGAACTTTAGCGGGAGGTACTGCGGTCCTCATAATTCGCCTTAAGAAACGTCTTTTGGTTCGAGCGGTGTGGTTGTTGGCTCCACTTTCAAGCGAAGCGATCATTACCCTTCTGGAATGGTCTATGATTTATAGCAATAGACCATAATTAAGGCTATAAAAAGTAAAAAATATATTTAATATAAAGCTATATAAAAAACTAAATATTATAAGGGAGAGAAATAGTAATAAAATGTTTGTAAATGTAAAATTATGTTGTATGAAATAACGACAAAAGTCACCACAATAAAATAGTGATGGGCTCCTTCCTATATAAGAAATTATGTTGCAATCTTCAACCGAAACACGGTTGGAGAGGTGCGGTTGCCGGTTACACTTACAAGCGAGGCGACCATCTTACTCTTCAGTAACGTGTGGACGCACGAGCTCAGTTAGGACCTCAGTACTCTTTAAGGTTGTTCATGGGATGGAAGGATGTTCATGGGCAACAACTACTTAACATCAAGCTAGTTAACATTAACATTAGTCTGCGTTCTCGTTTAATAATGTTTTTTTTTGTTTTTGTAAAATATTATCAATTTCAAAATATTTTTAAACAAAGTAGATACTTTACAGAACTCTTTTTGAACGTCAATAAACCACCACCGACTTGTTTTGGAGAAGAGTCGGCGAAAGAAATTCCAAAAACACATGTATTCTATCTTTAAAATTGTGATTTATAACTAATAACTTAAATTAATTGAGCAAGTGGAGTTGGAGTCGTTTCAGACCATATGAGTTTATCATTTAAATAATCATTGGTTTTATAATACACCTTTTTACCCCATGTTTGTTTAATAACTAATTTAAACTTTTCTGATAGAATTAAACAATTGTTTTCGTTTCCAGCTCTTCGGTGTGGCGATGATCGCCCTGGGAGTAGCGGTGCAGCTCAACTGGGCGGTGATCAAGGATGAGCTGCGTGGCCACCTGTCAGTCGCGCCGTGGGTGTTCATCATCATCGGTGCCGTGATGTTCGTTATAGCGTTCTTCGGATGCTGCGGAGCCATACGCGAGAGCCACTGCATGGTGGTCACGGTGAGTGATGTCCTGATGCTCTCAATTAACTTCATGCGAGAACGACCATCTTTAGCATGGAATATGGTCGAGAGTTCGACCGGGGAGGTACCACCGCCGCCCTCAGAATCTACCGTAAACCATTAATTGTGTTTCGGTTGGAGAGCTGCGGTTGTTGGCTACACTTCAAAGCGAGGCGACCATCTTAGTCCTCAAGGATAGCAACGTATCTACCACTATTTACTTTATACGTTTTAAAGTATTGAGAGTTAGATTTAGGAAATTTCAGTACATTTTTGTGCTAATATGTTGTGTTGCAAAACAACGAAAATATAACTCTTAATAGGACAAGAGATCTAGGAAATTCTCTAAGAACTAAGTTGGAACAGTATTTGTCATTAAAACCAGACTACAGCAGCGATACATTACTAATAAAAATGACTAGAAACGGCAGAATATCTAAAAACTTATGTTGAAATTGAATAAAATAGTGAAACTGAGAAAAAGTTTCTTAAACACCAAATGCTAATCGTGACAATGCACGTGCAAACAACACAAACAAACACAACGAGACGTGAAAGTATTCTTAAATCGAGACGTATTCGTGTAACAATGGGACGCAATTCTTTTTAACCCTTCGATTGCGGCGCTCATATATTACATCGAGTCAGCGCTGGGGGAGGACTAAACTGGAGCTTATTTATCCAGACTGAAGATACGATTCACTGATATATTGTATATTTAGCATTTGTGTATCATCTACGAATACATACACGTAATGTCCGCCTCCAGTCTCGTAGCGTCGTAAACACAGCACTTGTGTTCGCCCGTAATCTGTACAGATTTGTACGTACAACACAGGTATGCACAAGCCGCAAGCGTGTTGCGCTGCGCATTACTCAGTAGTGTTGTACACCACAGGGAAGTGTTAAGCGTGGCAAGAATTCCCATTGTTAGACCAACACGGTCGCTCTCTAGTGCAGCGAAACAACGACTCACTGCCTCACCTCATTTCTCGCAATGCCATTTTGGTAATATATTCTTGGCTACACTTACATGAGGCGACCATTTTAAACTTCAATAATAGCGTATTTGTTTACGATCTCAGACAGGACTTCTGTCTTGTAGCTCATTGAAGTCACTTACTGAAGTTAGTGAAGGCTTTTTTATTTAATTTATATCCTGCTGCTGTTTACTTGGCACTCTGGTGTCTTCTATCTTAACCTGTCTAATATTTAAACACATGAATTATAAAATAAATTATACATACAGCTAACTAAACAAAATAGTATTCACTGCATTAAAAGGTGCACGAATTCGACTCGAAGGACCATATTTTTATGCAACATCTATCTTTGCTTAAAAAAAATATTGATTGCTTAAAAATAGTCTGATTATTTGAATTTTTAAATAGTAAAATAAAAAACTAAAGACATGTACACAAGTTATACTTATTTGTAGTAATTTATATGTATATTTTTATGCATTCAAAGAAATGTTTACTGAAAAAACAGCCGATATACGAATGTAACGACATCTGTGTATGTTATCCATAGATTGAGTCAAGAGGCAATGAACATATGCTGTTTTTTCTAATATAGATGGCGCTATACACAATATTATTTTAATAAATAATGTGTTACAATAGCGCACGCAATTCCATCCCACGCGAAAAATATACGGATATTTTCTCAAACGTAAAAATTCTAAAAGAAAAACTTTGAAGATTTCTATGAAAATTGCATTAGCAATGAGAAACGGCGACCAATTTTCGAGAGAGGTGATAATTCTTTACTAAAAGATTTGCTGTTGTCTGCTTAGATCTAAAGAAAGCCTCGCCCCACTTACTTTATTCGAACCACGTTCGCCTCACGTGTTTGTACAAGCCATTTGAGATGTTTATATTCGTAACCGGCTGCTGCCCGCGGCTCCGTCAACGTGGCCTTCAAGGATCTTTTCATATATTCTAGTAGCAAAAAGCTCTCATAGAATACATGAAAGCTTTCTGATTCTTTAGTAGTTCTTTTAACTCAAACTTTTTCATTTATAGATCTATATAATGAAATGATTGAGTGGAACATAATTCAATGCATAACTGAAAATGGACAGAAATCAGTTGCCCGTTTCTGAGATTAGCGCCCGCCCACAAGCTCACACGAACAGACAAAAATTCTGACGACTCTTATTTTGGGTTTTATTACGTTAATAATGGCTACTAACAACAGTTTTTCTCGTATATCTTCCGTGTACAGACATCGATTGGTTACAAATTTATTATATATACGTTATTCTCGGTCGCTGAGGGCGGAAATAGCTTGCGCTAAAAACTCCACAACCCGACCCTTTTCTATCAACAACCGCATACGTTTGATCTAATTTAACTGTTTATCACTGGTAATTGAACACTTGTCTTGTACGTTTGAAACTTTATTCTTTTTGTTCAAAAAGTAGCAAACGTGCCGGCCGTAATGTTAAATGGTCTCTACAGCCCGTGGACGTCTTCCAACTTCAAACCGGAACAAAGTATTACCTGATGTATGTACATGATGTTTCTGATGTATATACAGTATGACGTGTACAGCGTTGCTACGTCTACGTCCATCTTCAAAAAGGACTAAAGTATTGCCTGATGTCGTGTACAGCGTTGGTACTTCTGGTGACTAAGATGGTCCTGGCTTGTAACTATAGTCAGCAAACGTACCTCATCAACCGAAACACTAAAGTCACGTCGAAAATCATTGCAGACTTATGAGAGCGACGGCGAAATCCCTGTTTGACCTTCTACCACCTAATTATTAGTTCCTTGTTTGATTGTTACCGCTGGTAACAAGAGGGCTGTATATCTCGCGCAGAGATTGGCGGTAAATGAGGGAATTTCATATATCGTACAGAGAATTGCATTCGCTAGTCACTGCGAGCTAGAGGCACGCATTCCTTGTAGATTGTTAACATCAGGTCGTTGTCATAAGTTTTAAGCTATTTTATGAAGGGTAATAATTTTTCTTTTGCAGTACGCAATCTTCCTGTTGGTGATCATCATCGTGCAAGTGGTAATCGCTGTGCTGATGTTTACGTATGCGGACACGATCAGGGCTGCCCTCGTCAAGTCGGTTGAAACATTGTACGACAAGCGTTCGCAGGGCACTGAGGAAATCTTCGCGAATATTGAGACCCAGGTGAGATACTAATGATTTTTTGATTAACGTCATTTTAAAGGTGGGAGAACCATAGTTAGTCCGGGGAGGTAACACCGCCGCCCTCATGATCCACCGTAAAGCATTACTTGTGTTTCGGTTGGAGAGGTGCGGTTGCCGGCTATAATTTGAAGCGAGGCGCCCATCTTAGTCGTCAGGAGTAGAAAAGTATCCACGTTCCAGCTCAGACAGGATTTCAGTCCTGTTTGTGTTTGTACGTGGATGTCTATGGGCTGCGACTACTTAACATCAGGTGGTTCGCTCTTTTGCTACTCTTCTGACATAAAAAAATATTGTAATAATTTAATAATCCAATATTAACGTGACTAACTCTCCTATTACTTTTCCAGCTGGAGTGTTGTGGCAAGAACAGCCCAGCGGATTACGGTAGCCTGGCCCCACCGCCGTCGTGCTGCACTTCTCTGGGCACCGTGGGCAACTTACTGGGCAAGACCTGCACCATCGCCGACGCGAACACCACCGGCTGCGGCCCACGCGTGGGCGCGCTGTACGACAAATGGAACAAGGCCATCGCTGGAGTGGCTATCGGTGTTGCCTGTATTGAGGTAAGTTTAACACTTTCCTCCAGGATACACAACGTGTAAAGGTGGCGTAACGCGCATGCGGCGTCTACACACTTGTTGTATAATATAAATCTTTATGGATTACGGGCGTACACAAGTGCTGTGATTACGTAGACTGCGGGCGGACACAACACCTGTGCACTGGTAGATGCTACAAGGATGCTGAATAACAATATATCTGTGAACCGTAGGCGCGTCTGTGTGCAGTAATTTCTAGATGATTCGTGAATTAATTTTTGCTTATCAGTGAAAAGGTGTGGTTCCCTTACATATAAAGCGACCATCTTAGTCCTTAGGACTAGCAACGTAATGCCTCCTGAAATAAGTCATATGACTAAGTGATTCCTTGCTGGGATTCCTGTAGTTAGCTACAGATGTCCATATGGCAAGATCAGTTACAATCAGGTGGAGTGCATGCTTGTGCCGCTATCATGTTTCTATAGTATATACTAAGAATACAATAAGTAACTAAAGTATCTACAGTTATTTATTGTATGTTGAAATTCTGGCCTTCTACTCGAAGAGTCAGGGGTTGAAATCCCTGGCAGGCACTTCTGATATTAAACCTCGGAAATGATCGAAATAGATAGGTCATTTAAATTTGTTTTTTGGGAAATGTTAAATAAAGATTCCCTTTCGTAAATATTTTGTAAAACGCCAGATTTTAAGTTAATATTTATATCAATTTCATTTTATGCCTTACTAAACTTTTTTTCTATATATTGCCTATATTGCCAGCATAAACATAAACACAGCATAAGCATAAACTAGGTAATACCATAGACATTGTATAAAACTGTTTGCTACAATAAATATTTTTTCTGTTTCCAGGTGGTCGGAGCCCTGTTCGCGCTTTGCCTCGCCAATTCCATAAGAAACATGGACAGAAGGTCACGCTACTAATATTTTGTACATTACAACTGGTACCTATGAACACAATTTTTTGGTTTTACTTACTGGCTACTTGCAAGGGGCTGTGTTCACTGCATGGCGGCTTCGGCTGTTTTTCACACGTGCCTTGAATTCCACTTGATTCTATTATTTATTATATCATTTTTTTATTTTAAGCAGGAATCTCACTAATCAATAATTTATTGGCATTTAGATTAAATCTTACTCATTATTATTAAAAAATAATTATAAATTCAAATGAAATACCTTAAAACTATTATAACTTTAAAAAAGAAATAAAAAATACATAATTAAAAATTTGAAAAGAAATCTTAAAAGTAAATTGCATCTATGATATGTGTGACAAAAAAATACCAAACCGTTATCACACACTTAGAGTGTTATGGGTTCGATTTCCAGCGAAGCAGATATCTGATTGATGAATTTGAGTTTCAGTTATGGGTCTGGGTGTGTGGTACTTGTTTTTTTGTGTTCGCTAGTATTTCTCATAAAAAATGCGTTACTAAAAATATTATTTGCTAAAATCCCTTTATGTAAAATCAATAATCATAAAAGTAATTTTTAATAAAAGCCCAACCTAAACAATCTAATAGGAGTCCGTGATGCGGCATGGTTTCAAGAATGCTAGTCGCATTCAGCGTTAAATAGCGATCGCAATTTGCGCGAGATATAAGCCAGCTTCTTGTCATCGTCGATCAAACGTGGGACAATTTACAAGGTGGTAGAGTCGTTAGAGCTCGCCCG
>DWON01004533.1:0-16120 GCA_018251015.1 Phocides pigmalion okeechobee | reverse complement strand
GATTTATTTTCTGTTATATATTTAGATATTTATATTGTAAACCCCTTCTCCCCTTCTTTCTTGCATACATTCAAAGATTATTTAGTACTTGGAGTTAACACCAATTGCGCTTAAACCAGATTTGAGTTCCGTAAAAGCTTCCGTAAATTCTTCTGGCATTTGTATATAAGTATATCCTACATATAATGTTATTTCCAGTGTGTGTGCATACATGCATGAATGTTTCTTTATTCCCTCTGTATTTCTTAACTTATAACTAGATTTTCTATTGCTTTGTCTCAATGATTGGTTGACATCTGTGCCCGTATTCAGTTTATATTCTGTTTATTAATTGCGACAGATATAATCTACATACGAATGTTAGTGGTATTATAGTATCAGGTTGACAAGGCAGCTTACAATATCTATTATATATAGTCCATTGAGATTAATACGATACCGAGGCTATTCTGTAAATTACATTATGCTTAAACCCCTCTATTTTTTATTCTAGCAACATTAATGTGAAGTCATGTTCATTTCTACAGCTGTTTAATAAATATAGTTAGATTGTATTGAATGCATTTGTAGAAATAATATTTTCGGATCCCCATCTTCGTAATTACACCAACGCAACACACATAAAATATGCAATCTAAAATCTTAGTACCCACATCTAACATTAGAGTACCAGTGACACAGATTGCTGAGTATATCCCTCAGCTCTTCCGACCATTATTTTCCTCTCAACAAAGATGCCCGTCCTCATCACAGATTCAGAGAAAACCTTTGTCACAGATAATTAACTGCAGTGGCGGAATTAATCCCCTTTCAAGAACCTTTTAGTTACAGCTGAGTATTTACTCATTTATGTTTATGTTTATGTCTTAATTTTTTATAAAGTTTCTCGGTGTTTAATACTATTGTTTTGTAATAATTTCAAAATCATGTACAAGTGAACACTAAATATGTAATGAAAAACAACCTACATAATGGAATACAATCTATACATTTACTTCTTAAATCGTTCTATGTTAGCTTAAAATTTATATTTAAAATAAATAAAATCCAGGAAAACCAAACAAACAAGTACTTTTAAGCTGCGTTTTTGGATTTTTTGCAAAGAAAATATTGCAATGATATAAAAAAAATATATGACATTTCTATGTTACAGAAAGTTACTTAAATTATATTTACAAGTAATGGGATAACTAATTAAATATGTCATTAAACCTTAAAAACCATTTATTTACCCAAAATGGCGTCTAAGGAATAACCTCTTTCAAAGAAATCATTTACTACACCATTTACTCTTTCCACGTATACAGATTGATTATGCGACACATATTCACACAATCCTTCAGAAAAATGATATTTTAAATCTGTCATTTCCACAGCTTCTTCTGTCACTGCTGTTATTATTTTCATGGATATCAAAGCTTCTATTAAACCTAACACAGAATATTCTACCAAATGCTGCTGGAATATACTCTTTGGGTAAACCTGTTCCACATCTAAATTACAAAATCGTAGAATGGCACTTAATGTTCCATAATATATTTTGAGGAGATTATCATAGTGTTTGGCAAGAAACTCATAATCGGTTGACATATATAAGAAGTAAGAAAGATCAGTCACAGGAGATGCATAGCGTGCCAGTTGATAGTCGATAAAAACTGCGTCTACCGGCTTCGTACCCTGGAAAAAAAAGTCTTGAGTGTACTTTAGAATTTTTAACATAGTAAAATTATAAGGAGAAATAGAAATACAGTTACCTGATAGTTAAACATTATATTATCGTCCAACAATCTGAATGACAAATTGTACTGTAATCTTTGTCTGGTACTGTGCATTGGTTTAATGTTAACAAAACTTTGGGTTCAAACTCTTTTAATTTCTTCTTGGCTATTGGATCTGACACAATATTCACTGAAGTCTTAAAGTAGCACACTAGAGTCGTAGATATATTTTTGACATCACTGTACACAATATCAGTACTACACAATGTCTTGATTTCACCAAATTTATCAGGATGATTAAACTTCAAAACAAAAGATAAAGCATGCAACTTTGCCAAATTTCTTATCACTAAAGACGCATGAGCAAAGTCCATTTTTTTAAATCTATCAAGAAATTTCAGTTTTTCCATAGCGTGCATAACTATAGTTTCTTTATCATGGTCCTTACGAGCCAATACGACGTTTGGAAATTTCATTTTCAAACCTTCAATCTTTAAATTCTTTTGAATATTTAACAATTGTGGAGCAATGATTTCATGGAATATATACTCCCTTTTATAGTACTCTCTAAAACATTCTCGTTCTACTGGACTTGGATGCCACTTGACAATCAGCCACATTTTTATTTTTCCTCCATATTTCACTCCTTTAATTTTCACTTTGCGTATACCCCCAGCAAAACAATCAATTTCATCATAACCGCATTCAACGTCATAGTCAATATTTTTTACGTTAAGAATATCAGCCACTTCCTGGATTATGTTAATAAATTCTTGTTGGATACGAGATACTTTTCTCATGCGCATTTTTCAGTACCTTATCTGATGGAATCACCATGAAAACTGCCTTATCAATAACCATGTATTGGTTCTCTATTAAATGATTGACATTATCTAAAGGGGTTCTTTATCGCAACTCTCTGCACACGAAATTTATTAGTCACTCGACACAAAAAATACTAAACTGAATGATGAATAGAACTCACGTACGCACAAAATAAGCGTAGAATATTTTTGATAAAAAAAAAACAATATATAAAAAAATATAGTTGACAGTGTTGTTATACTCGTAAGTGACATACTACGTGCAAGTAATGTTTAAAGTTTTTTATTAGTTCTTACACTAAGAAAATAAATTCAATAAAAAAGTATAATTATAACTTTTTTATTGAATTTATTTTGTTAATCTTATCATTAAACGCACAATTCATAGTATTCTATAGTTACGTAATTATTATGATTATGGAAGAGATTTAGTTTGAAACAAAAATTTTAGAATTTTGCCATTTCCCTCTGTCTGTCTATCCGGATGTCCATTTGGTCAATTTTATTCACAGACTATTAGCATTCCATGGTTGAGTTTCGTAATGCATTCATTTTATTTAATGAATTTCAGTATGTAAATAATACTAGTGATTTGTATAATATTTGTTTCTAAATTCATCAAAATATTGCCCCCTCTTCTCTTTAACTTTTTGTCAAGGTGGATTTTTTAACAAATCTCGACTTTACTCTTATAGCAGAACGCAGCACTGTACGTGATCTAACACCCACTTGGCACCTTGAAGGTTAAGATAAGAAATAAAATTAAAGTGGCGTCTAGCTGGAACTATGAAGTAGGGGCGATCACAATAGTGATAAATTATATCAGATTTTCTATTATCAGCAATTCAACACCGCATCGTTGAACAAGAGGTGCATACAGCGCTATCAGCGCGGAACAAGTCCTGTTCAGACGAATATGAGATAAACTGGTCCGAGCATACAATACCTTTTGTAACTTCGCTCAATGCCCGTCCAACCACTATACACTGAATGCATGTATGTATGTCTGTATATGTCGTACGACTGGTTTCATGCATTCACCGACGCTTTGTCTGCCATTGTCGAGGACCTTCTGGTCACTGGGCCCAATCTTGAAATATGCATACTGTTGAATTGTCGAACGATCGCTTTAACTACGGATTCTCTATTGAAGAGGATAATAGCGAATACGCGTACTAACGTAGAATTTTAAACGTTATTATTTTCCATTTTAACTTTGTATCCAATATTTATTAAACAATAGCTTTTTTAACTTACTGTTCTGCATAATAGTGCATATGTCTCTTAAATACCCGTCTGCATACTCGAACTTCGTACGTAAAAGCTTAGTTTGTAATTGAGTTCGTGTGCCCTAACGCAAAATACCTCACCGTCAGGTAAGGACGCCTGTTTATTCGGAAAATTTTCGTTACTAGTTGACACGGGTCGCTTGCCTTTAGGCGATGTGAATTTATAACAAGTACACACACCGCCTAGACTTCGATAAATATTTGTGCGTACTTTGTATCAGCGAATTTTCCTATAAACCCAATACCATTTGAAATACAATTTTGGGGGCGCGGAAATAAGTCTAGACGTTCGGGAAATCTGGTTTCCGTAAACATCAGAATTGATGCAAACCCGGTTATATTTTTCAGCTCATTCGGTCTTTAAATTGCATTTTTGGATCTTACTTTTTTAAACTAAGAAATAAGTGATTTGTATGGTCAGGTAGCCCCAATTATAAATTTTGAATTCTTATCAAATCATACGAGATGCTACAAAGACTAACTTTAAAGGCAAAATAAATAGGCATAATAAAAATGAAACTTTTTTAAATGACTAGAGATTCATAGCTAAAACGTTAAGAGAAAACTATCTTGATCTTTTAATACGTAAAACAATTTAGAGGACTATTCCATGAGCCTGATTTATGACGTTATTACGGGAAATACGATCTGCACTTTACTCGGAATCACAATGTCGTAATCGTTTCCAAAGATCATATTGGAGGGAAGTATTAAGCTTTAGACATATAGTAGAAGTAGTGATAGCCCAGCGGAAAAATTTTGCTCTCCCATACGGGAATACGAGATTCAAATCTCTCTCACGCATATTTTAATTTTCAAATTTATATACGTGTGAGTAGTTAGTTCTCGATCGCTTTAACAGCAAGGAATACATCATGGTAAAACCCGTATACCTGACTAACTCCGTAAAGTTCAAAAATTTGTAAAGAATAACAATTCGGATTTTGCCAGCAAGGCCAACTATGGCCTAATACCTACCTATCATTCTAACAGTAATATACAAGTAATGGTGGTCATGATGTTGGTGACACAGAGTAAAGCGATCAAATAAATTGTTTCATCGTAAATTCATTGTGTTTTAATATTGACTCAATAGAAACCCACTGAATGGTTTTATCACGTTTATAAATTTCCCTAAAAGGCTAAATTGTGTTGAACCGCGGAAATTCTAAGGGAAAGAATTCAAAAGATAAGGGATGCTTTAATAACTGTTTTGTGTTACATTATTCATCTTCGCGGGTCTTGATAATAAATCTGTACCATTCAAGCTTAGGTTTTAAAAATATTTCCGTCCGACCGCAGTAACGGTGTGAAATATTTTTCCCATTTATCTTTTTATGTTTGGAAAATAGCTTGCGTACCAGCTCGTGTACCTGCAACCCATAATTATGTTAGCTCTGTGTGCCTCTAGTTGATATTTTCCCGCGACTAAAGATCTGGGTTTTACGAAAACATCATGTATTAAAAGCATCTTAATTTGCATAATGCATAGTGATTTTATAAGAAATTATGCTTATCTATTCATTTTAATGTAAGTAATGTGTATTTTTAGTAGTAATAGTGACACCACGTTCAATTTCATTTTATTCTCAGGTATTATGACTAAATAAGAAAGTGGCAAAGAACAGTAATCTTAATTTTCATGTATATGCATTTTTCATAATTTCTTGTAAATAAAAACTAATTTATTTAGGATATTCAAATATTCTGTTTTCGTGCGCCAGGCTATACAATTATAATTTGTGTTATATTTAGAACTTCAGTTATGTGTTCTGTAAAACAGCTTTTGAACTATGCTAAATTATTACTCGTTTTGTAATAAGTCAGTTTTTAACAAGTGGGTAAGTAACCACTGCAAATAATATAAGAAGCATGTAAGTAAGATGCACATCTATACTCAACTTTAAACTCAAATAGGATGAAAGTCTTACCTAAAGTTTAATAAGTAAATGGAATTTTCTTGGTTTTTTTTTTTATATAAGGATAATATTATCTTGATTTCAAATAATCAAGTACATCAACCTTCCGGTTTTACTATCAAATTGTGAATGTAAATACACTGTCATTATCAAGATAAGATCAAACTATAACACAATCGAACTATTCAGTACAGTATATTCAGCGTTCTTATGGCGATATCTGTATCTCTTATCCGAAGACTACAAAATGCAACGCTCAAAGCGAATTTGCTCTTCAATTCAAGAGTGATCGTAGGGTTTTAAATCAAATGTATATGTTCAACCTCGTAAGTAATATTTGCCAACAACGACTTTGTACGAGAGTCAAATAATAGGATGCGCGTTTTAAATGAGCGTCGAGAACCTACGAGAAAGTTCTATACAGTACACGGAACAGTCGCGCTATACCCCAAAGTCTGCCCACAGTAGCTCGCCCGCGTTTTTTATATTATATTTTCCTCCCCTACCGTATCCTGCAAGCATAGACGTTGTACATGAACATTTGAACTTCGTGGCCTTGATTTAAATGCTTTGAAATTACGCTTGTAGCGACTAAAATCCTCTAGCTTATGCGTATCTTTCGTGGCCGCCCAGGCGACTTGATTGTTACTTGTTTCGTATTTAAACATCTTGCAATCCTTTGGAGCTATCGTCTGGAAATGTTCTTTAGGACAATATTGTCGAATCCCTCTTTGTTGCAAAAATATTTTTAAGAAGCGTCTTTTTAAACTGTTGTAGTACGATACAATAGGTCATTGTATATTTGAGCTTGTAAATTCTTAAATAGGCTATTATTCTAATTCTTTAATCATGTATACCAGATACTTATTGTGAGTACAACAGAATTTATTAAATGAGTACTACATTATATGTTAATAGGTTTGAAAAGATGGTGACAAAATTACTGTTAAAACAAATGTATTTGCAATAGAAAACAAACTAAAATGTAAAAATACGCGCAGAAGTATATTATTTGTCTAAGAATTGTATTTATTCAAAAAGTATATTATATAGTAAGTAAATTATTAGCAATTTGAACTCAGTGTCACTCTGTTAAAATACTTTTCTTTTTTGTATTGAGGGAGGGAAGTGGCATGAAGTCTACCTTGAAGGTAAGTCTCCTAGGATTCATTATCTATAATGAACTCCAAATGAATGAATTCTTACTTGTGAGGTTTATCAAAGATTGTTTCTCACTCTTCAAATAAGGTTTAAGTTGGAACGTTGTATATATATATATTCCTTAATATCAACCATAATAATGTTTTTATGATATAATACATTAATATTTTGTATAAATATGCTAACGTATGACGATGATGGTTGAAGGTCTCACAAAAAACATTCCGACTAGGAGTTTTAATGGCGTACACCGCATGTACCAATAGAAATATATGAAAACAATGCATGATAGAATTATTCTTATAAAGATCTACTAAACTGTAGACACGCTGTTAATAAAATATTTCGTGTGGATTAAATACAACTTACATTGTTGAAGTTTGACTCAAAAAGCCGATAGGAATCACATCACTATGACAGAATGAAAATGTAGACATATACTTTACAGGTGCGAAAACGGAACGTGTTACTGGTAAAGGATATAAAAATAGACATACTTTTCTAAAAGAATGTTCCTAATCAGACAACATCACACCATTACAATGGTGTAAAGACCACACTTGAACACTTCTCAGAAATAATAGAATAACGACCCAGTTTTTACAACCCTCACCTACGTTTGCATCGTTTGGGCACGTCGTGTTTGGGGTGCATTAGGCCGGGTAGTCAGGGGTGCGTATCGATTGGCGCCCGCACCCCCGCACTACGATATTACTCTCTGCACTTCCAACTCACCCTTTCATTACGATTGCAATGTTACCCGCCTCGATCATTGTTTAGATAGCACAACACTATGTTCAATAGTGATGAGTTTGTTGCTTTATACCACTACAATAAATGCTGTTTGATATCACTATCATTGTTTACAAAATACATCAAAATAATCGCAAACGAAAACCTCTATTTATTATTGCTTGGTGAAAGATTTAATACACGTTCTCCGATACGTTTACCGATTAAAACTCTGTGGAAGCGTTTGCAAGTGAAGGAGTGAGTCGAGAGGACACACTTATTATTTTAAATTGTTATTATTCTTTACTACCTCGTATTTTTGGGAAATGGGAAACTATCTACCTACTAGATATAATTAAAATGTAATAAAAATCCAAGTATCTATACTTTCGCATTGTTTAAACAACTTTGAAGCAAATAAGCTCCGAATGTTCCTAGGAATTATTATTCCTCGTATGCTATAATATTACAAAGGCTGTGATATAGGTATTATAATACCCTTTGCATAATTAACAAGCTAGTACACCCGACGATCATATATTAAATACATGATATATCAATATACAGGTAGATATGCTCATGTATGTATATGGTATGCGTCAAGTGAAGATAAGATCTGTTTGATTGATTTAATACTAAAATGTGTATATCATTGAAAGTTTAGTTTATTTCATTCCACAAATGTATTCCAATATTTTACATGTAAAACTTTTACATTCAACCGTTTCGTCATTAAAGTACAACGTTCCTGTCACTCATTACATATTATTATTATTCGTGAGGCCTATAACCTATAAATTAAATAGTTAACTTGCTGCAATTTTATAAGTTATTGGTAGTTCAATTTGATAATATATCTCTAAATATTATATAATAAAGTCCCTCGTCGCGTATGTCTGTCTGTTCGCGATAAACTTTAAAAGTACTGGACAGATTTTCTCACAGTTTTCACCAACAGGTAGAATGATTCCTGGGGTAAATTTTCGTAAATAATGACTGGATGCGTAGAGTGTTTCATACTGTGAAAATGTATAAAATAAACACAGACGAAGTCGTGGACACAGCTAGTTGAATTACTGTACCTAAAGTAATAATTTTAAATTATATACATATCAATGGCACGATGACAGCATAATGGCGAACGTAACTCTTTTTTTGTGAGCGCGCTTAGTGACACAAATGCAAAAAAATCTCTTCGAAATGAAAGGGGAAGAGTTCCGGCGATATTTTTATTGTACCCTACATTCAATCGAGCATGATTGCGGTGGCTGCAATCTGAATGAAAGTTCGAATACATTTTCTGTATCAGGTATCGTTATTTGTTTGAACTAGTAAATAGTTTGGTCGGAACGAAATTCGTTTTATTGTCTGCTGTTATTGAAGCTGTGTCAATAAAATTCTCTTTGGATTTTTTCATAAAATTTTATTTTACTTGTGTGATTAAACATAAATATTTCTGAAACCTGAACCAATATTCCAATAGCATGATACTAATAATAATATCAATAAATGAGTAAGCGTCTACACACACACAAGTTTATTTACTCCTTAACTACCATTTCTTTTGTTATATTTGATATATACGATTAGCAAAAGAGGCGAGTAAAGGCATATCTTATGTTACTGAAAGCATGTAAATACTTCTATTTAAATATATATTTCCCACAAAATTATATTAATTATTACTCATGTTACATAAAAAAATAAAATCTAAAATCTTGACTTTAAAATCTTGACAAGTTGACTGTTATTCTTGTATATATAATCTTAATAATAATACTATATATAATATAGGCGTCTACTACTCGTATACGTATGTACTTAGCGTATGTATCGCTAAGAACTTGTACATGCATTCAATGTTAGATGTTGCGCATAACGTAAAAACAGCACTTTTTGTTAACGTTTCGATTTCACTTTCCATAAAATTGTCATATCGGGCTCTAAACATAAAAATCGATTATAAACACATCTATATTATAAAGACCCAAATCTTTGTTGTTCCATCAAGTTTTGTGAAAATAACATTTAGCCTTAGTTTCAGTAGTTGTACACCTCGAAATCGCTTTATTCTTCGTTCTATCTAACTGTCAGCTATTAACCCAAATTTCCGTTCAGACATTCTTTGTCAGTTCCATTTCAAAAGTTCGTTAGGTTAGATTTTGTGACCGCATAGCTCGCAATTCACTGTGACCAGCGCTAATGAAGCTCGCTCGTCTGCTCCCTAATTAGCTTTGCCGTCACGTTACCTTTCATATAGCTGTAGTAGAAAACTGCACAATATGCAGCAGTCGCATTCCATCACACTAGTGACATACAACATAGGGGTAAATGTCTTGCTTTAGGTCGTTTTTACGGTTTCGTAGTTAAATGACAAAAATTGATCCCTCATAATTTCGCCTTGTCCGTGTCGCCGTACATCATAACAATTTTAGTCTTACACCGTTACATAACTCAGTAATCGATTTTAGCAATTTGATGATGGAACTTGAAGGTCCAACAATAAAATAACACTACGTTGTTCACAACGCAACTTTTACCAAGTTTCAACAAAATGTCCACTGCCTTCAATATCTGTTTGACCCGTCCAAAAACTTTTAAAGATTGAACGATAAAATCGGTATCACAATCAAGATTGCACATTTCTATCAAGAAATAAATAAACTGGAAAGTTTTAACAGTCTCGAACTACATAGCAAGTCCTGAAATCGCAAGATCGAATCCTATCTAACCGCTTTATTTCACAAAAGACCTAGAAATATTCGTTCAAAGATTTTTATACTCAGTTAAATTATCATTATAGGTAGAGCAAACCTGTCACATACATTTTAATATGTCCTATACATTTCAATTCAGTCCTCAGATGTAGTGATGCATCTGTAATCGGTTTCAAATAGGACGTCGACATTATTCGTATTAAACATTAGTTACAGATGATAGGTTGCAATGTCAATTGAATATCACTTCAACTGTATGTTTGATTTCTACTTCATGAATAATGATAAATCAGCCTGCTGGTAGTGATGAATGAGATAAATCTGATATTAACTAGTCGCCGCAGCCAATGGACTTCGAATTCGTATCAATATAAGGTGGTATACACAATCGTTTGCTACTCACCTCACAAAAACATGTAACGGTAATTTGCAGTGTCTAATATTCAATAAACCTTACAAAACATCATTAATATTTTCCAAATTTATAACATTCATGTTAGAATCATACACTCGGAAACCGTGAATCAATCATCATTTACAATTTGACAGGCACAAAAGAAGCTAAAAAGCTTCCTGCTACATAATTAGCTACATAACATTAGCGTTGCATAAAATATCGTTACAGGAAAATGATACAATTATTCTACTAACAGCTATTAACCTAAATATCAAGTAAAAGTGTTTGCTTTATTTTAAAAACGGTGAGGTCAGTTGCCTTGGTGTTATCGCTCCGTAAAAGACGCGCATTACGTTGCAGGAAAATGACATCACTGAATTCATTTTATTATTGACCTGAATTTCGGTGGCAAGTCACTTTATTGTCTCTTTATTACGTTAATGGGCATATACTCCGATATCATTGTGCAGTCATATCGGTGTTCCATTTCAAGTTAAATTTTTGAAATGAATTCTTTACTGATATAACTGGCACGCAGTCAACCTGATGGTCAGTAGTCTGACCTTTGAGTGATCTCTTAAGGAACAAGAGTTCCAATTGAAGTCGATAACAACTGCTTTGCAACCCCTAAGAACTAAGATGATCGTCTCACAAGCAAATGAGCCGGCAGCCTCATCTTTTCACTGAAAGACAAGAATTGATTTACGCTAGAATTGGATTTGATGGTGGTATTCCCCAGTCTATCACCTGGATCTAATTTTTTGGATACTAATATGAATAATACACATTAAATTCTTGGCAAAATCTAAATAGCATACAAATAATTTTGTTGTATTGATTATTTTTAAACAATAGCGAGAAGGTTTTCATTGTCTTAAATAGCTACTGCAACCCATGCTTTATTTCATGTTATAAACGTCAGCTCTGAATTTTTAATACCTAATAGCGTCAATCAATAGCTCTGTCCGCTAAATATAAGCTTAAATACTTATCGTAAACTGTACGTATATGGAAAAGATTGTTAAAAATGATGGTTGTTTTAACTATAAATGTTTTTGTTCATCACTTAGTTCCAATATCAAATAACGTCATAATACTTTATTTTTAAGTAATATTTTTTGTATAACATAGTATTGTTACACAGAGTTCAGCGCACGCTCAGAGATATCTCGCGGGCAAAAACGTAGGTTATATGTATATGGCCGCATATTTTATATTTTCAATTTCAACCATCACTCAAACTGAACAATAAAACAGCATCAATTCATAATTCTATCGTTTCCGCATCACAAATGCAGCGCTAACGTTATGCTATTGTATAAAGATGCGGGTTATCACATACAATTGCGAACAATACGTGTTCCAATTGAGGTGAAGTGCTTAGTTCCGCATATAAATGTAGCAATTACGTACAGTTTCTGTCCGCGGAAGACGGGCGATAACTCCGACACTCAGTATGTACATATATTTACATTGAAGAATAAAAACAACAGAATTGTATTCTTTATTTAAAGGTATAAAAAGAACAGAGAATTAAAATGTAAGCCTCATACAATATACATGAAGTACGTAATAAAGACTACAGAACTTTCACTTCTATGTTTACATTACTTTACTTATATAGTAGGAACGACAATTGTACATGCCACCATCCTGATATTAAATGGCTCCGCTCATGGTATTCCATTGTCATACAGAACTGCAACAGATATTTGGACTTTAAATGTTTTTTGCCCGTAAAGACTAGTTGGAACATCTTATGAGTGTTTGCCTTTTCACGCCATTCAAACTAGAACATAGCTTCATAACACTATAACAAGCCAATAATGAATATGGAGACGGTGGTGCCATATTTGAAACAGTAAAAATTCTGCCACCTGCCAAAAATACAAAATATTTATTTTATGACGACTCTCTTCGTGTACTGGTAATCATGCCTCGTTGACATAGTAGGCTTCGGATTTGACTCCCGGTTTGACAGATATGTAATGGATAAAATTACATTTCCAATATGGGTTTGGGATTTTGGGTACTCATAACATCCAGAGTACAAGAGATTTTAGTGAGGAGACATGAGTGTAAAAAGGGTGGTTTATTTGAACCGGAATGTAAGTTTATATCTCTAATAATAATCTAACAAAGAGACGAACGTTCCGAAATAATATCACCAAATATAAATTGTCCAATTTTGGGAATCAACAGCGTCCAAATTCCTATCAAAATTCTCCTGTAGACAACAATTTATATAAATAGAGATAATTAACTGGTAGAATTTCTTGTTATTAAGCGTTTGTAAATAAATCTCTAATCAAGCGATACCGTTCCAAATAGCGTTGTTTGGCAAATTTACAAAGCGATTCCTCTAATTATCAACGGAAATTAAGCGACCCGATTTTGGAGCATCTGAATTTCTAAATTAGCCGCTCATCGAGACGGGCACGGTGTAATAGGCGGGAGAGGGACCACCCGTGTATTCTTCATTACAATTTAAATACCAAAAATCAGTGATATATTAAGGTTGCTTAACCAAATTGATAAAAATTAAATATTATAATGAGATTACGAAAAATAATTAAAACATTTCTGGGGGAATTTAATAAATGCAATGTACTTAAGAAAATGGAGCATCATTAGACAGTCCATTAAAATCTCTTTTCTTAATTTTTAAAATAAGAAAAACGATACAGCCCGAATGAAAAAAAGGAGAAAGCTGTTATCATTATTGTTTTATTTTTTGGTTGTAACTTTTTATCGCATTATGTTTAAAGCCCCATTTTATTTCTCTCTTTTTTAATATAGTGTTTACCCAATTTTAATAATTTATTATCTTTGAGGTAACCCGGTAAACTATAAATAATAATCAGTATTTCAATTTCCTGATACTTATCTTATAAAATGTAAACTTTATATATATAAGTCCCATTTTATTAATTGAGTGTGTCATTTTCCTTTTCGGATTTTAATGGTGGTATATAAGCATGTAAAGGCAATGGTGATTTTCGTATATACCTTTCTATATTAAAAATTGATGATCATAAATCTAATATAAATAGTTATTAATTGATAGACCAAAAGTGGACCAATTATTTCTAGCCTCCATCACGTTCAAACAAATGTTAGAGGCTATGATAAATTCTGGTATAATTTAAAATTTATTAAACAATTAAAAGTAAAAGCGACTTACGTCCTTTGAAACTGAGGCTGTCACTCTTAGGCAAAAGTTTTACTATTGGAAACTGCTTTAAAAGCATAAATGAAAAAACCTTGTGGCCAAAGTATAAATTTATTCAAATTTAAATTAAAAAGTTCGAGGAGGTAATATTTTGAAAATGATCTAAAGATTTTCAAAGCTGGATAATGGACCTACATGAGACCTAAATTATTTGCATCCTAGACTTGACAGGATATGTAACTAAATTGCAACTTGTTTGGCCAAGTCGAAGTATCCTTTGAACATGCCAATGAGCTTCTTGCTGCAACATTATTGTATATGTGTACTTAATCGATTGTTGTAAATTTTGTTAGTAGAGCAATAGAGCAATATTTCCTCCTCTTTCTGTTGATAATATACGAGGCGTCAAATAATTAAAGCCAGGAGAATTTCAGTAATGTTTTCTTGTGAAGTCCACCAACATTACCACCAACCTTGGCTAGCCTAGCGTGGTGACAGAACTTAAATAGATATGTATGTCTATTTAAGTTTAGAAATCAATATGATGTTTATTAAAATCATATTCCAGCTGACAGGCTGAAGGAATTGGCCCTTTGGGTTACCTATTTATTGCTCCAAAGAAGAACATTAACTTATAAACATGTCTATAATAAACCAATGTACGTATTACTTTAGCAAAAAAAACAGTTACAACTGAAACATTTATCGCTTTCTCACTTAGCGTGGGCCGCAGACATGGAAGCTCGTATATAAAATTTATTCCAGCGAAAAATTGTTTCCACAAAATTTAAAGTTCTCTCCTCTCGCTACCGGCGCATCTGCGGAGCAAATAAAAATTTCGTGTCTCAGACGCTTGTCTGACTATCATCGGATGGAGAGAAACAAGACCTTTCTAGAATATATAAAAGTATAACGCCGAAAAGAGACAAATATTACTTTCAGATTGATTTATTCCAATTATTTTAGTAATATCCTGCCTAAATAGATAGATAGTCATTTCTGAAGAAATATTTCTTATAACATATAAAAATGACACGCGTATCTGAATGTACCTAGTCAAGTTAAATAATTTTGAACAAATCAATAAAGTATTCGACTTATATTTATGTATTATAAAGGCTATCTCAGGAAATAATAGACTACTCTAAATATTATGTAAACATTATAGTACCAGAGAAAAGGTTATGAACAAGAAACAATAAGTTTGAAATAAAAATTATGTTTTTACTAAATATTAACATAACTATGCAATTAAGCATATTGTACACTTTCTTCATCAATTATTCGCTGTAAGTGAGCCAGGTTCCTTGTGCGGAAACATCGCGAGCGAAACTTGGCAGAATGTATTATAGACCTTTTCCACGTCGATAAGTAAATGTTACCCTTGTCCCTACAAGTTATGAACCCTCCACGGGATGGTACATAAGCGTATTTTTCCACTGCCTCTTGAATCTTTGAACGGATTACAGAAATACGAATGAGAACTGTCGGCAACATTAAAAGCTTAAAGGATAATAGCCCGATTCACGTTGTGTTATTGCTGGTATTATCAGATTGTCTTATGATTTTCTATTGAAACCATCTCGCTTTTTCAAAAATATGAGACCGTTGTAGAAATGAAAAATAAATGTTACACTCAACGAGGCTTATATCAAAGGGTCCGTAAATTATTTGAAAAAAAGATATTTAATTAGCTAACTTTACGAATTATGATCATACTCGAGTATGTTGTTCTCGAGCTCTTAAAATTATATTTATGTAAATTAAACAATGTCTTATTGAAAAGGCACGTAATTGGAAACTTTGAGTGTCGTTTCTAAACATTCCCGCGTCTATTTACCAAGCCTCCCTAAGGGGGTGTCCGGAAATATCGATTGTACCTGTTGGAACAGTGTGTCGTTCCAAATGTCTGGAGTATCCCGAAGAGACGCGAAATCGCTCCCTTGAACCCGCTCTAATAAAATGATTGCAAAATTAATGAAAATATTTCCTCCTTAAATTTTTGTTTCATTTGGTGGTGGAGACCTTTTTTAAGGTTACGTAGTCAAGTGGCTAAATAAGGAAATCTTATAATTTCAGTAGAGTCATTAGAGCTCGCCCGGGGCGGCACCACTGCCACCCTCATAACCCGCCATAAAGCAACATGTTCTTCATGTATTGTGTTTTGGTTGGGGAGGTGTGGTTGCCGGAT
>DWON01004532.1:0-16120 GCA_018251015.1 Phocides pigmalion okeechobee | reverse complement strand
CCGGCAACCACACCTCTCCAATCGAAACGCAATACATGAAGAACATGTTTTACGGCGGGTTATGAGGGTGGCGGGGGTATCGCCCCGGGCAAGCTCTAACGGCTATACCACTTTTAAAACCACGCTTTGTTGTTCCTATATGCAGTCGATCCCAAATATCCATAGGCAGTAGTGACTACTCAATGTCGGTTTTATTTTTGTTTTTTACGTTCTTAAAGTAAACGCTTATAGTGACGAAGCAACAAACTTTATGCCACCACCGCCCTCATAATCTGCCGTGAAGCAATACTTGTGTTTCGGTTGGAGAGGTGCTATTGCCGGCTACACTTCGAAGCGAGGCGACCATCTTATCCTCAGGAGTAGCAACGTATCTACGTTCGAGCTCAAATAGGATTTCAGTCGTCTTTGGTTGTACGTGGATGTCTATGGGTTGCGATCAAGATTAACATCAGTTGCTTTACATGCTCGTTTGCTACTTTTCTTACATAAAAAACTTTTAAACATAAAAGCCAGCCGGTAAATTATGAATGGATGGAAACCCAGTCACCACATGCAAACACATTCGCTACCCCTAAGAACTAAATTCTAACACCTGACTTAAGAATATATTTGAATGCAACCTTCAAACCAGATCTTTGCAGTTCTGCAGTAGAGTGCTTTGATTCTGGCAGAAAAGAATAAGAAGAGTCCATAGTAAGACATTCCTATACATCCCAACGTTGACAGGAGTAGCAACGAATCTGTAATCAATTTAAAATTCGGAAAGATTTGACATTAACTTATACATATCTAAGAAATGGCAAAACAGAATAAGACTATTAATATAGATATATATCATTTGAAGGAACTACTTAACAGCAGTTGGACTGCAGGCTCCTTTGCCGCTTCCATGACAAAAAAGCAATAAGTCTCCATACTATAAAATACACTAGCTTTTCGAATTTTGCACGCTTAGATTTTTCAAACTATCTAACGAATTTTAATACTTTTTTCAATCAATTAATCAGTAGACAGAGTTATTAAAAAGAAATGTTTATATGCGTAATGCGAAAGAAAGCAGTCTTTTTCAAAGATTTGTAATGTGATGTCCATCAGTAGAAATCTGAGACAGGTCGAACTTTCGATATAAACTTATCTCATAACTGTTTTTAGCAAGCCTATGTTCTAAGAATGGCATATACACTCTATTGCAATACTGTTAATTAAATTAAAAAGAATGCAATCCACTTGATAGTAAGTAATTACTATTGTCCATCGCATATGCGTCATATAAACAAGTCCCATTTAAAATAGACTATAAATCGTTAGCAAAATGAGTATACACAAAGCACTGCTGCTACTAAGGACTAAGAATGCATCATGCACGTGGTATATACTTCATGGTAGAATTATACGCAGCTGTGGCAGCCTAACAAACCGTACAATTTCTGCCAAATTGCAAAAAAACAAAATGGAAAACCTACGTGAATACAAAGCGCCCCTGAACAATAACTTCGAAACAATTTTAAAACAATGGACAATAGAAATTACTGTTAATTACGACGTATAAATAAAAGAGTGGAATAATGAACCCATCCGTTACTTACCTAAGTTCAAATGTAATGAACTGTTTAAAACTATTGAAACGCTTTTATATGTTCGGGACTCTTTCCACTCTGGTGAAGAGCCCACATTTTGCTGTAGAGAGACTCCAAGCCCCTGGCGTAGTGTTCGCAGTCAAACAATGTGCTATTCAGCCGAGCTCTTGAAACCTTGGCACGAATGTACTTTCGACTGAAAATGAAAATAGAATTCTTTTATTCTCACAATATTAACTGCTTTTAAATACTGTCTCGAAGTTATATCTAAAACCACTTGTTGAAAAATAGATGCAATAATTTGTACAATGAAGGTCGCTGGCAACTTTCGCAATATATTTCCAGTCTAAAATATAGTCGCCTCGCGCGATAATTACACAACGTATTAAAACATACAAACAGTTAAGTGCCTTAACTTAGTAGTATGAATCTCTTAAATTTATTGTTCGTATTCCAACCTAACCTAATCTAAGCTATTCTATAATATATTCTACCGTCGTGTACTGTCACCTGAGGGCAATTTATCACGCTGACAGTACTTAACAAGTTCTTTGAAAATATATGTGATCCTGGAATTAGTCTTCAGTTAATTTATTGTAACCAAAACAAGTTCATTTATTTCAACAAATGATTTTAAACGAATATCACCGCGGAATTTATACGTATTACTATGCAACCGGTTCTCAAAATTTACGACTGATTTGTCGATACTTCGAAACAGTTACTCGTTTACGGTTGAACTATGTAGCCATGACCACGAGCCATGCAAGTGGTTCAAATTATTGGCATTTAAAAATGGTATATCTTGCATACCCTTTACATATTAAAATTTTATTTCAATACTCATTTAGAGTTGTAGTACATAACATATCTGATACTGTATCAACATGCAAGTAGTCCATTATAAGCTTATCTAGGCAAGTCCATGCATCTACAAGATTCTCCTGGAAATTCTCAAGATTTCTATAGGTTTTTTACGAACTCGTGGTTCCCAAATAGATGATTACTGCATTATTCATATTTGAAAATCCTCGTTAGTAATAAAATGTTGTTTTGTAGTAGTTTCGGTCTTTGAGTTCGTTCTTTCGAATTTCGGTTCGATGTTACTCAATCCATATCCGAATTTCCATTCACCAATGACTTAAAGCACGCGTACGTTAAATCACCAGATACAGATTCAAATAGATTACGTGTCACGCTCATATATGAGTATCCTGCTTTACAGATACTATTTCAAAACACCAAAAGTTTATACTTTCCAAAGACGATCTTGTATAAAAGTCGAAATTCTTACTACTATACCATTTTTGAACACTTTTCTATTAGTAAGAAGGAAATATGTATGTGATGTTATACATTTTACTATGTATTGGGTACTCACGATTAATGATTTTTAACTGCCGATGTTTCAAACCAGTTGTGTGGTTTGTTTAAAGTTTAGTACTGTCCACGAATCATACAACTAGTTCGAAATATCGGCAAATTGTTAATCGTGAGTTTACGGTACATAGTAACACGGTAATAGTTGAATACATTATATTCGCATTTATTATTTAAAAAACTCGCTGTGAGCAACAAAACAATGTATATATATTTAAGATTTAAAAATATGCCAGCTATGACTATAATGGTAGTAAAAAAATTATATTAGTGTAATTGTAAAAAAAAAAAACAAATGTGTTTTTACTTCACTAATCTTAATGCCGATCTACGTAATTCATGCCTCAAGAGTAAAAGTTTAAATCCTAAATTTAAATGGTTAATTTAAATTTCGTTCTGGAATTAAATGTTTGTGTGTTTAACTAGTTTCGATTCATGGTTTTACTTATTTTCCATTAACTTTATAAATGACGAGTATAACGTTATTTACACTTATAATGACAACGTTATAAACAAAGTAGCTCATTATTTATATTTTTTCTTTTCCGCCATGATTTTAAATACCAAAATAGAATCAAAAGATAAAACTTCAATATTAAGTGTATTTGAATACGTACTTTGAATCTTAACATAAATTACCTCCAAGAGACAACCAATTATGTTAATGGCGAAACAACTTACTACTCTACATTTGTTCCAAGTTCCACTGCTATATCTTCGTAGTGTTTCCTGCTTCCCGCTATAAGTTCAGGACAATTTAGAGCCTGTAGTTGTGACGCAGCGACTCTGGAAAAGTTTAAGGCGCAAGTTGAGAACACGTTGTGTTAACTCGTATTTTAAACACGGAAATTTCCTTGGTATTATTAAAGTTAGTATAGTAATCGACGAAAGTTACCCGTCGGGATAGCTTAGATATTTCTTAGTTTGACTTTTATGTCTTCCTTACTTTCAGTAATATTTTTGCTTCTCCAAACGAATAAAAGAGGTTGCATGTTTTCCAACACAGCTGCTCTAAAGCAAATCGGTAGAGACAGTTATTAATGGCCATGCTTGTCGGATGCAGACAAAGATGCAGACAAACTGCCCGCACCCGAAGAGGTCCAACGACTGTGATACCTATATAACCGGAACCGATTGCTTAATGTTATGTCTTAAGCATGAAAAAGGGTATGGAATTTTAGCACCAAAATGTAAGTATGGATTGTAATGACCAAACTAATTATAATAAATTTCAATAAGTATGCTGTGGTTGAAATCGTTACAACGTTATGAGTTTTCTATCCTATAAGATAGTCCATCTTTTTTTTTCAAAGAGGGGAAGGATCTTTCAAACGCACAAGATATCGCGAAATTGATTTCGGTTTATATAGGATTTTCACCCTCTAAAAACCCCTCAATGTTCTCCTATTGTACTTGTAAAGAACATTAGGATCTCGAAACGAACTCAACGAGTCCCTAGATTGACGCCTAAATCAAGCACATCTAGACGGAGCCCCACGTCCTCGGGCACCGGTTAATGCCTATGTCGGTGTGGGGTCACTCACACCTACGTCCTTCACAGTATCGCTACAACGAAACAGCTCGAATTCTCAGTATTACATTCCAGAAGATTCTTTTTAGTTGTTTTAATATTGTGTCCGGGTTGTTAAATTGATTCAAAAAGTAAAGACTGACGAGCACGGTAGTTCTTATAATAGAGAAAAAATCCAGAGTTGAGACTTTGTCGATCGTTTACTCTCAAAATTAGATTTCTGGTTCTATTATAAATGATCTGTCCCTGCGCATTTTTGCCACATATCAATTTAAAGAATACGTTAGTTTGTTAGTTCCATTACATAAAAAAGCGATACGAGTAATTGAAATTAACTTTGTAAACGAGGTTGTTGGAGGACAAGCGCGTAGTGCATAGACATTTTGACAGGTACTAGAATCAGTAGAAGTTGACTGTAATGGTACCATCGGAACGCCAATTTTTAGCGTAAAGTAATTGCTTGCTTTTTTATGGAAAGGTTTGGCTGCCCGCTCCCTTAAATGAGACAACCATCTTAGTTAAAGGTGGTAAAGCCGTTAGAGCTCGCCCGGGGCGGCACCACGTTTCTCATGTTTTGTGTCTCGGTTGGGGAGGTGTGGTTGCCGGATACACATTATTGGAGGCGACCATCTTAGTTCTCAGAAGTAGGAACGCATCCGCGTCCATCCTTAAATAGAACTTGTGTTCTATTTAAGATTGGACGTGTTTGTCCATGGGCTGCAGTAACCACTTAACATCAGGTGGCCTGCATGCCCGTTTCTTACTCTTTCACAATAAAAAGAAAGTCCGCAGGAGTAACAGGCATCTAGGATCGATTTCAAAGGACACTTCTATTTTATGTCGAGTACGTACTCAACGTATTTGAGTCGCAGTAATCATTTACCAATAGCAGGACTTCGTGCTCGTTCGCTACTTCAATATGTATAATAAGTACCACGCAAGCAAACATTACGTTAATACACATTTAAGTAAACCATTTAGCCTGAGTCACTCATCAAAACTACTGTATATCCGTAACCAACCGTAACGTAGTACCAAATGGACTGCAATCATTTTCAATTATCTCATCAAATTTTCACTAACCATATCATGTTTCTGAAGACTTTAGTTACAAACTCATATTGTGCTAGATGACAGCGACTTCGCTCATATGAGCTACATTTTGCTTGTTTTCTAACAGCAAAAGTGTCCATGTTCTAATATCCCTTAAATTTTTATTGACGTTACTTTTTCTTTTATAGAGTTTTTGAGATTGAAATGAAACGTACAGGAAATGTTAAGTAAAGCTTAGTACGATATAATAGAGCAAACCTCACTGAAATCGATTAAGTCTTTCCTAGAATAGCACGCACTAAATGCACAGATAAACAGATACATCGACAGGCACAAATTCGTACAAGCATTGTTTTGGTTTCTAGTGCGGGAATAAAGACCCTAATAATAGTTATTTTCCATGCAAGGACAGTAATCAGCTAAAACTTCATTATTTATATAAGTGTTTCACAATCTGAGACGCTTTATATCTGTTATTATTTCAAAAATACCCAGAACATATGTCCATTGTTGTTAAAATTGTTATACGAACTACGGATACGTTGCTATTAACTGAATATGTATAGTATTTTCTGAAAATGTAAAAGGTTAGGCAATAACTCACTACGTTGGCTATTTACTAGTGGGTGGTTATCACATACCATTGAGAACTTTACTTGTGCTACAAAACTCTATTAAATACATATATGAAATTCCGAATTGTGCCCCGCAGATTCATCGGCGTTCGATAAGAATCATTCTTTGAATTCGAATATAATTTTTTTTTCAATAAGAATCGTATACATTGTTTGAATTATAGCTTGATGCATTATCTTCGTGTAACTAAAGGCTTAGGCAACGCACGCCAATGCATTACAGCTTATAGAGGACATAATTTTGTGACGCATTAGTTACTTATCGTCAATTATAGTCAAATTACAAAATATATAAATGCCTGTATGTTATCCTGATGTAAAAGCTATATTATTTATTTACTAATAACTAGCGTGTTAATTACAACAACGATAACTTTAAAAGTAATTATAATAAAAGTCTAACCTATGCAATCAATTTTTATAACATGTTTTATTGTAAATGTCTATCAAAATTATTTAAATAGTTGCGTAAATGACTAACATATACTCATAAATCTCGAGTAACTTTCGCTTTTATAATATTAGTAGGAAGTACGATTGTTCAAAAGTTACAAGTTTTGTATAATATCAATAAACGGAAAATGATATTGCTTTTGTAACTCACAGTGAGTCATTATTACGATAACGTAATTTTACGTTATAATAATACTCGTGTTTTAAGCCTAAGTATAAAAATAATGGGTTTATATTTACCTCGATGCTAGCGTGTCCCCGGGGAGTGTGACGACTGGCGTGCCTGCCCATAGCACGTCCATAGCGGTAGTGTGGCCGTTACACAAGGGTGTGTCCAAACATATGTCTGCTAACTGCCCTCGTCGGACGTGTTCTTCTTTGCAAGCTATCTTCGAGAATATCACTCGATCAGGCGACAATCCTTAAACATATCAAGTTAAAAGACTGAATGTATCGATTTAAACAGAAACAGTGAAGGCAATAAAGATTCAGTCGAAATAAAATATCTGTAGATCAGGTGATAATCCTGAAACAGATGCAACAACAATCAAAGCCTAGAACATCAAGAAACTTCCGTAGCAAAATTTTAGTAACCAGGGTTACCAGGTGTTAGTACTATTATTCGACCGGGGAGGTATCACCGTCGGCCTTATTAATAAAACAATTCCTTTGCATTTCGGTCGGAAAGGTGTGGTTGGCAGCTACAATTACAAGCGGAAGGACTATATTATTCGTTATAAGCAGCAACACATCTATGCATGACGTCAGATAAGACTTTACTCTTATTTAAAATAGGACGTCTACTTTTCATCAGATAGCTTGCACGTTTGCTACTCTTCCAAAATAAAAATAAGTAAATCCATTCTTATATTTATATCTAAGAACAAAATGATTACGTATTTGTTCCGCTTGGCTTTGAAACCTTTGGCCCGTGGGGTCCGCATGCCAAAAATTTTTTCAAACAAATAGTACCACGTTTGAACGACGCTGCTGGTGACAAGAGGGCTGGCTCATATCTCGCGCAGAGAATTGCGATTGCTATCCAGCGCGGGAATGCAGCTAGTGTTCTTGGAACCATGCCGCATGGGCACGGACTCCCTTTAGATTGTTTAGGTTAGGTTTTTATTTTAATTAGTTTTAAGATTTTCATCATTGTATATATGATAATAAATATACATAAATAACGATTCTTAATTGCCGATGTTCGTCATATCGACAATTAAAAATCTTTAATCGTAAGTACTCGTTACATAGGATTTTTTTATTATTTTATTTCTATCCCGCTGCTTTTTATTATGAAACACCCTTGATTTCTGTTAACTTGATTGGTCTTTCCATTTTTTATATTTTATGTTATTATATAGGTATATAGACACGGAAAGATAAGTAAGTGAATGGTAGAATAGATTGAACGGAGAGGAACCACCAAGGAGTTGCCGTAAAGCAGTTCTTGTATTTCAGTTGGAGATGTACGGTTACTGGCTATATTTAAAGCAATACCACCTTCGACCTTAGGGCACAGCAATATGCACGTATAACCTTAGCTAAGATTTCAATTCTGTAACAGCATTGTGAGGGCAGTTATGGAAACTATCATTCTACCACCTGTCAAAACCAATATGGATAAACCGGCACCCAGCAGTGAGACAAAAAATCCAATTGCTACACGGCAGACTTATTTAAAGACAGAAAGAAAATGGTTACCGTAATTGATACAATTTGTTACTACAATGGATTGAATTAGTGCAGGTGCATTGGATTCCCGCAAATTGGCGAATTAATCACATCGCGCGAAAATACGAATGCTTTTTTATTTATTCTGTATGGCAGTCCAGCTGTTTTATTTTTTTGTTTAATTGCTGCATATATTATGTATTCTGGTAACAACTGAGTATGACCCGAGGTGGAAGTACAAATTAGTAGTCAACTCTTCTTTTGAATATTTTAATGTTAAATTGAAAGAAGTCAAAAACTTGAATTTTCTAAAACCCTTCTTTATTAAACGTACAATTTCAAATTGCTATCAAACTTTATTTATAATTATTAAATCATAATCAATCATACTCAATCAAACTTGGAATATTAAGTTATTGTTAAAACTAGTTGTCAAAAATCCGCTACCACCGTGTATGTTTTATATTTCAATGCATGTTCTGTGCAAAGTAAGGATTGATACTATTAACTATCTTAAATTTGGAATAATATGGAATTCGAAGTCAACACATAAATATTGAGTCCACTGTCAGTAATTTTGATTTTTAATGTTGCGTCATAAAGACGACGCTGAAAACAAATTCAAATTAAACATGGTTTTTAATTCAAAAATTACTTTATGGTCTTTGAGAGTCCTGTTGTCTAAGGTTGACTTAGAGAAAACTCGGCGGAAAAACTGTCGACATTTTTATATGTATACATAGACAGGTTAAACATACGACCCTCATTTTGGGATTCACCGCAGTCGGGTTAAAAGGTAGAGGATTACAATTCGAAGTAAGTTTTCCGCCAATTAAACATATTTACGACCTTAAACGTATTCATATTTAAAATAACATTTATATTTGTATAGCGTAGATGTTATATCACAATGGAAGGTGGTATATCTAGACTTTGACGGGTGGTACCACCGCCGCCCTCACAATCCGTCGTAAAGCATTGTTTCGGATGGAGAGGTGAGATTGCCGGCTATACTCACAAGCGAAGCGACCACCTCAGTCCTCAGTAGCAACGCATCTGTGCCCGATGTCAGACAATGCTTTAGTCTTGATTGATGTTGGTCGTGGATGTCAATGACAAAAACAAAGGAATTTTGAAAGTTTCATCTATTTCATTCCCTAATGAGTTAAGATAGGGGCTTGAAGTTTGTATCGAAACATGTAACATTGAAAATGAAAATTTGTATGATTTCTAGATTTGTCTTGTACATTTACTTCCAATAAAGTAAGAATCGAGTAATATCGACTTAGTTGCGAGCAAAGTCGCGGGTAAAATCTAGTATAATATATAAAAAAACGATGAAGTATCAGTGTACGTTGAAGCATCCGTTTTTATAGACTTCAAAACGTCAGCCGGCTCGCGTTATAAAGGCCCCTTTTTGTAAAGTTCTTTTCGAAAACAGAGGTCATTTTTTGTTAGGAATGAGACTGAGTAATTAGACGAAGTACTGCTTCTTTTAAAACTTAGAAAAGCGAGGTTCAGATTTACTTAAATATTTTTAGAATAACTAATACATTTTAAGGTAATTTTTATCAAAAAATAATCATTGGTCTGTTGCCGGCTACATTTGAAACGAGGCGACCGTTTTCGTCTTCAAGAGTACGTATTTACGTACGATCTCAGATAAATTGTCAATCCTTCTTTTTTTCTTTTTGTTTTTAAAATAATTCCATTATTTAATAACCTCTTCGTATTTTCTTTTTTTCGATACGAGAAGGACACCCAGGTCCCGGTTGGCGCAATTTAAATTTGAAGAAAAAAATATCTCATCTAAGATTAAAACTAACCGCATTCCCGCGTTGAATAGCAATCGCAATTCTCTACGCAAGATATAGACCACTTTTCTCGTCACCAGCATCGATCATTCGTGGGGCTAATGATACAACTTAATTTTTTTTTTCATTTAAATAGCATAAACATATATATTAAATAAATTCGGCTAAACTGTGGAACTGTTAGTCGGCAGTACGTAGTTCTTGTTTAATATTTTAGTTTGTTACCTTAGGTAGATAGATACATCTATAATTAATAACGTCAGTAAATATTTATAAGTTATATTTATTACTAAGTTAAACACTGTAGACACATTGATGAGTAATGCTTTCTAAATAATCTCTCAAGATATATATTTATATGAGAAGAGTAGCAAACGAACATGCAAATCACCTGACGGTCAGTAGTCGCAACCCATAGACATCCATGTACAATCAGAAATATGACTAAAATCCTATCTCAACTCGGCCATACATGCGTTGCTACTCCTGAGGTCTATGACGGTCGCCTCGCTTCAAAGTGTAGCCGGCAACCGTACCTCTCTAACTAACACAAGTAATGCTACGGGGGTTTATGAGGGCAGCGGTGTAGTTCTCTCATATTTACATGCTCTAGATAGACTTTCAACATATATTTCAACAGATAATTGTAACGTACAGATTATCCATTGACAAATATGTTGACCATAAACATTTTTCACACATTAGTATCTGTAAGAGTAGAAAACAGAGGACACAATTTCCTTAAAGTTAATTGTTTTTTTAACACGCTTTTATATGCTTGGGTTGTAAGTAACGAAATCTTTGTGCTTATTTGTATCGGTTTTTAGAAGTTTGATTAATTTGAAACTTTGCACACGTATCAAGGACCGATGACAATGTAATAATATGAAAAAAACATAAAAAAGAATACTAAAATACACAAAAACACACTTTTATAACTAATCCAACTAAAAATATAAATAATAAAAAAATGCAATGTTATTTTATTATAGTATATCTATACTCTTTTAGTTGAACTTATTATAAAAGCGTATTTTTAGTTTTTTAACTTATTTTTAATTTCGTTATTTATTTTAATTAAAATCATTTAACCATTTCACTATAAAAACAATACGTTATTTCATTCCAACAGTGAAATCAAAACAAAGCTCCCTCTAGCGAATAAACATGAAATAAAACAAACAGTTCATCATAAATAACACACATGTTCTGCAAATATATTGTTTGCAGAATACATTGGTACCCAGATAATTATTTTGAACTGTTTACTCTTATATCAAAGGGTAACTAGGCAAATAGAAAATACTGAACCCATTCTATTTGCACAGATCATATTTGAGATTATTGGTGGTAGAACTGACTGAAACTAAACGGTTTGAACTTGGTAGTTCGACCGGGGAGGAACCACCGTCGCCCACATAATCCGCCGTAAAACATTACTTGTGTTTCGGTTGGAGGGGTGCGGTTGCCGGCTACACTTTGAAGCGAGTCGACCATCTTATTCCTCAGGAGTAGCAACGTGTCTACGTTTGAGGTCAGACAAGATTTCGGTCGTGTTTGTGGTCGTGTCTATGGGCTGCGACTACTTAACATCAGGTCGTTTGCATGCTTGTTTGTTACTCTTCTTACATAAAAAATAAAAAAATTGCCAAGCGAAAAAGCAGACGGGCCACCGGATGGAAAGCAGTCACTGTCGCTTTTGCCTTTGCAATTCCAAAGGAATCGCCAGTATCGCCGGCTTTCAAGGAGAGCTCTCTGTGTACCTTTTAAATACTTTACTATTTGTGTAGTTTGTAATTGACTGGGAAAGGCGTTACATATGTTACTTTCCTTTATGATTTAGAAAAAACTATTTATCTTTACACATTTATGATTTTCTATCCAAATAACAAACTTCCATAATAATGTGTCTTCCATGATAATGAATGTCTAATAATTTACGTCCCTTTGTTGCTCGGTAAACTTAATATTTAATATTAATATTAAATTTATATAATTATATATCTACATATACAAAACAATAAGGTGAATCACAGAAGCAAAGATCAATGTGCGAACTTAGAATTCTGAAATGTACAGGTATTTGGATAATACACTTCGGATAAGAATCAACAACTAAGAGTAATATTTCGGAAATTCCGTCCCTAAGAAGCTAAAGCTGCAAAGAGAAGCTAGTTACAAATAAAATGTTAAACATATATTTATTTTGCAAGTATAATTTCCAACAACATAGTTGTTCTCTAAGGGATTTTTAACAAACATAGCCCACGGTTTCAAAGGTCGTTCTTACTGGGCACAATTGCTACAACAAACAAGTGTCCCTGGAGGTAAGTTGATTAAGAATTTAGTTCCAACTAGCAGAAGGCAGCTGTTACATCGGTGACGAATAACGAGTTTTGTTTTTTCATCATCTTTAATCCTGGCCAAGGTTAAAGGTGACAGAAAACACAAAAGTTTAAAACTGCGCAACTGACAGACGGAGTCACCGAATACTTTTCTTTGAATGTGGAAATTATCAAATAATGTCTCTATTATTATTATTATTTATTTACTTTAGTTCCCTTTATTTCTGTTTATTTTGTGCCGCTTTTATTATTTTCTGCACGACCCAAGGGTAAGCATTGGCATTAAGCTCGCCTTTTGTACCATGCTGATTGGTTCGATAAAGAATATACAAATAATATAAGAGAAATTCCTTCTGCTGAGAGCCTACCTGTTCCTACTCACTCCTTAAATCATTTACCTTTTAACGGGCTCCAACGACGATGTTTTCACCGTAAAACAATTCTTGTGTTTCGGATGGAGAGATGCGACTGTCAGGACTACTCACATGAAGTCGCCATCTTGGATCTCAGAAGTTGCAACGCATCTATGATTGGCTTTAAGTGAGACTCCGATTCTACGTCCAAACTTCAGTCATGTTTGATGACAGATAACCATGGGTAGTAGCAATCTTTACAAAATCAGGTGGCGTGTGCACTCATTGGCTTCTTAAAATTTTAAAATTTCTGTCTACCCTCTTTGAAGCATAATAATTAATAACATATTACACTATATTCTCTTAACAATTATTATAAAATAAAAATAAAAATAATTAAAACTAAATTACATACATTACAAATTTAAAAGTGCCATCCAGAACTACTTGTGGCACAGTGCCCAAAACACTGGCAGCATTTCCTCGTTGTTCTCTTTGGTTTTGTCTATTCTATGAGTCTCCATAATAACTGAGCTACTGCTTTTGAATTATTCCTTTGTCACAAGTCAAAGACTTAAAAATAGATTGTAGTTTGTGGTCTAGCCGTTAGTTATGTTGTCTTGTTTTTGGAACTTTCATAATTAAGTAACGTATTGACTTTTCAGTCACTAATTGGGAGGGAAAATGTTGTACTAAGAAAATGACTTTCTGAGGATAAAGAGAGAACGCCTTCTTAAAGGGCAACTGCTTTACCACACCGATGTCAAGGATATACTGCTGTTTAGCAGCAGAAATAAATTTGCATCTATACAATTACACCAAAGAGATACCAACGCCACTCACAATTCTAACGTGAAATAATTTTTAAGATTTGGTAAGACGGTTGGTTGGTCCAAGAGAGGCGACGACCACTTAATAGTAAGTGGAGAAAGCACACATCTGGTACTTTTATTAAAAAAAAATGAAATGGCCAGTATCCAACAGGAAAACATAAAAAGGATTGGAAAACCATACATTAAGGATAAGATAACTTTATTTACGTCCATACGTATATGTGAAGTGCGAAGTGAAGTACCATATGTGAAGGTACTTAAAATGATAACTAGTAAATATAATATATAATTCAATACACAATCGTTTTATAAACTGACATAAATAGGAATGTTAAGGTGAATAAATCTGTTACTCTTCGCTATATCCAATATTACTACGCCCTACCAGAGTGCTATAGGTTATATTTAGTCAAAATCAATGCAAAATATGCAACAAATAAATAAGATATGTGAATAACCTATTACGTATCTTACAGCTACATATTTTCTGTACATCGTTGAATATGAGACAGGCGTCTTAAGAACACAAGTATAATGCACAAAGGTAAGCCGTCAAGTCTACTTCGACCGTTTCTCTAACCGCTAATCCCTGGAGCTGCTGATAAATTGACCAGCTTCTAAAAGTCGGAGTGTACACTGTGGTATTAACCTCATTTGTAGTGTTTACCAAGCTTTGTACTTTGCGATCAACCCTGGTTTTCTTAGCAAATACCCATTGAAAAGTTTTTTATGTGAGAAGAGTAGCAAACGAGCATGCAAACCACCTGATGTTAAGTAGTCGCAGCCAAACACGACTAAAATCCTATTTGAGCTCGAACGTTGCTACTCTTGAGGACTAAGATGGTCGTGTCACTTCAAAATGTAGCCGTTAACCGCACCTCTCCAACCGAAACACAAGTAATGCTTTACGGTGGATTATGATAAAAAAGAATTAAAAAGTCGGCTATGATTTATTTTTGCATTTTACTATTAACTCCATTGGTTTATTGTTAAGTTTCAGTTTTTAGAAAATAACATTTCAATTTAGGAAATTAAAAAGGCCGCCATAATTGCTTATTGCTGTTAAATCTATTTATTTACTACTAGAAGTTTCTCTATTATTAATTTAAATATTTATATTTATAATTATGAAAATCTTAAATCTATTTAGAAAAAGAAATTAGAAATGTTATATATTGTGCTTCGTGCCAATTTTCAAGAATCTCAGTCAACGAGAAGTACACAAAGGGGTTTTTTTTTATAATGCAAGCTTCAAAATATGCGATAGAAACGGCTGTAGCTTTAGATTAGGTAAACCTTAAAGTTTAATTTTAGAATTGTTGAAGTTAACATTAATTAAATACTTCGGTATTTAATTAATGTTAACTTTATATATCCACGCATTACGAAGAAAAAGGGTTTTGACAGCCGGACAAACAGGGAAATGGACCCCGAATCCTATAAGGATTCATGTCTTTTTGAGCCAAAGGACCCCAAAAAACTAAAATTTAAAAATACTTTCACGTTACATGTTACACGTGTCGCAAACATAAAGGAAAACTCTTTCAGCTTTAGCACAGTCAACTAAAATGAATCTAGCATCATGTTGGAATGTATGCAGTGGCCTGAAAAGAGCGGACAAAAGTTTCAAGTATATTCCAAGAGCGGACGAATTTGAATAAAGTTTTGACAAAAGATCTCATTAGTATAAACTGGGTGGGAATAGGAATTTTGGGTGCGTGTCACAAGTACACATACAAGAGTCAGTGACACACACCGATCAATGCACAGTCGAAACAGTTGAACAGTGTCCTGAAATTTTGCGAATAGGATTTATATAAAGTATAAATGACCACTAAGTAATGGATTTTAGTAATTCCCCACCCAAGGAGGGGATTTTAAAAATACGGGTTTTGAAATTCATATGGATGTGTTGTAATATCAATTTCTGTTTGAATTAAGCCACGGTACGAGAAAGGTATGCAAGAATAATAGTAATACTTTTTGAGATCACAACTGCATACTCCAAAATACAGTAGAACTACATATATGTCCTCTTTACCAACGCTGATATTACAATCTGCCGTAAAGCTATCGTGTTTTTATTTCCGGCTATATTTACAAACGAAGTGACAATTTCAGTCCCCAGGCGTAGCAGCACACGAAGTCCGACAAAATTTTAGTCCTTTTTGAGTCTGGACTTAACTATCTTTTAGTTTTATGAGTTTCGACGGAATTGTCTGTTTGCTGCAGAGATTATTATTTTATTAACATTCGGTAGTCTGCGTGGTAGTTTGCTACTCTTGTAGCTTAAAAACATTGTAAGGAGCCATGGATAAGTATGTATGTAATTTGATGCAAATGTCCGGTGAACCAGTTTGCCATTAGATGTAAATGGGCTATTACGGTCACTTATTACACTGAGCCGCAAAGAAAAAGGGTCGGTTACTAAAACTTCAATATTTTCTAAAATATTTGGTTCAATGTCATGAA
>DWON01004531.1:0-16121 GCA_018251015.1 Phocides pigmalion okeechobee | reverse complement strand
TTATTTAATTGTAAGGTATTTACATACACTTAATGAACGTCAAGGGTACAATGCAAAATCAGTACATCGGCTTTGAGCGCCCTGTTGCTACGTAAACGGTAAATATATGATTGATGGTAATACCAGCGGAGTGAACCTATAGAGAACATTTGCAGAAAGAATAGTAATAACAGGAAAAATATCAGTAATAAGTACGATAGAGACCAGAGACATCAGGAATGAAACGAGGGCAATTACGGACATAAAATATGAATGCCGATTGTTATTTGCGTGGGTTGATGTTAAAAATTTATGACATTTACGTTGAAATATTTACAAGTGACGGAATTTATTGTGATTGCTAGCTACATTCTGTTAATCTTATTTTATGTCCGTTCAATGTTTTATGGCCTGCATCGGATTCTGCTATCAACGATATTCGACAAACATTACGGATTGCATAAGTAATTTTATTTCTTTTTTCCTTCTTTTTGTGTTCTCCACTCCCACTATCTATGTTTCTTTATGACTCCCACTCTCTTCTCCCTCATTACCGCTGCCTCTTTCCCTCTCCACTCCAATGCTCTGACAAATATAGATAGATATTTGTCTCCGTGAACCTTGTCTCTTTTTGCTTCCATCTGTCCCTATTTCTGTCCCACTCTTTCGCTTCATCTCTTTCGTTTTAGATCTCTTTTGTGAGTCTGGGTCACTGTGTTTTTTTATGTTGGTGATATAAGCATACTGCGGGCAGGTTATCTGATGTTAAATGGAATCTGCAGCCCAAGAACTTGCACGCCAAAAGTCAACAGACTAAAATCCTGCCTAACGTTGTGCATAGGACACACATTTTCATTCTATCACCATTTAGGGAGTTGTCCGTTTTTTACTACACCATTTCTATAAAGGTAACACAAATAAAACAGTTTTATATAGGGAGGAAAGAATTTGACCGGAATTAAATATGTACGGATCATAAAACATCGAAGAGTTAAATCTTAGGTTGCTTTAACACGTTTTATATGGAAACAACATAATAGTGGTGGAATTGTCGGCTGTCAAATGTTACGACGATTTTTCTAGTTTTAAAGATCGTTTATAATTACTAACCCTAGATTCTGCAAACATGATCGCAACAACTCCTCGGCTACTTTTATTCGGCTCTTTAAGAGCAGAGCGGGTGGATTTCTTGTATACCTCGAATGAATGAATGAATAAAAGAGTAAATGAATATTTTATTTGCTCAAATTGTGGTTTACAAGAGGTCTTATTGTCTGTTAATAAGAGTAGATAAGTACACAAAATTTACCATGTCAATGGTGTGCAAAATTGTCTGTCCTAATACATAATTACATTTTAGATTATTAACTAAGAATGATTTTTACAATGTAAATTTTTATTATTATCAAACATGTCTAGATGAATTAACCTCAAGATCTACGGGCAACGATTTTATGTACACAGACTTCAATCCTATTTATTTAATCTTATTCAATCCTTTTTTACTATTATCTGATAATTAAAAGTTCTTTTGCTACTTAAATTTCATAAGTAGTAGACATTTTGAATGCTTTGATACCAGGCAATAGTCGGTGGCAGAAAGTCAGATCTCAATCCCAGGGAATAGAAATGTATCTATGTACGTATATCATTTTATATATTGAGTCTGCAATGTGTGTCTGCGTGTGCGCGTGTATTTATGTACGGATAACTGTGTGTGTACCTGTATGTAACACAGGGAAATGGCATTTTATCCTAGGAACTTACCAAAGAAAATTAATTTATTATTGTTTATTTTCAATTTCAAATTATTTTATTTGACAATAATGAAAATCTTGAAACGAATGACTAAAAGCCTAACTTAAACAATTTAAAGGGAGTCCATGCTCATGCGGCACGGTTTCAAGAACGCTAGCTGCTTTCCAGCGATGAATAGCAATCGCAATTCTCTGGGCGAGATATGAATTTATTTCATTTCTTTTAAAAGTATTCCATAACGTGTGATTTAATCTAAGTGGTGGTAAATTTTTCATTCAGAGCACGGTCCACTGAATGCATTGAGTTGGTCGATTGGAAATTTTCTTAGATTCAAACTACTTTTTCAAGAAATAAGAAAGCGGAATAAATGTTTGCATTTCTGAAGACATTTTTTTGCGAACTAGCTCGTGATTTCATGTGTACCTAATGCGATACATTTTTTTTGAAAAATATCTAATAAAGGTCCTAGAGAGTAAGTTCGACTCATACGGCGTGTCGGCAAACGGCATGACGCTCTGTTATGTTCAGAGGTCCCTTATTCGTCACTGATCTTTATTCTGGATTTATTAGTGTGGCTTGAAGTCGAACTTACCAGACTTATATGACGTGAGGGCAAACGGCATGACGCTCTGTTATGCTGAGAAACCCCTTCTTCGTCACCGGTCTTTATTCTAGATTTATTTGCCTTGTGTGTTATTATATAACGGGTACTCACGATTAACGCTTTTTTATATATGAGAAGAAGTAGCAAACGAACATGCAAACTACCTAATGTTAAGTAGTCGCAGCCCATAGACATCCACGTACAATCATAAACACGACGGAAATCCTATTTGAACTTAAACGTAGACACGTTGCTACTTCTGAGGACTAAGATGGGCGCCTCGCTTCAGTGTAGCCGGCCACCGCACCTTTCCAACCGAAACACAAGTAATGCTTTACGGCGGATTATGAGGGCGGCGGTGGTACCTCCTCGGTCTAATTATAGCTCTCCCACCTTTTCGTTTTTAATTTTGCTTGTAGAAAGTACTAGTTCGTATCGTGGGAGTTCAAGCATTCCTACCATTCTTGGATATTTGAGTTTTTTTTTAAGTCAGGAAAACCCGGAACGGGAACTTTCGGTCATGGGGTCAACGGGGCCTACAAGGGTCGGATATTTGAGATAGAGTTGATCTTAATGTTATATATCGGGTACTCACAATTAACGCCTTTTAATTGCCGATATTTCGAATCAGTTGCATGACTCGTGGTCACAGCGAAACTGCGGTGGCGGGGGGAAACTGTTGACAGGCGTTAGTGGCAGATCTATCTGGAGTTGATCTTGCAGTTTTGAGGTTGTGAATGACATACCTTCACACAGAGGTTTTAAAAGGTGGTAGAGCTCTAAGAGCTCGTCCGGTGCGGTACCACCGCCACCCTCATAACTCGCCGTAAAGCAACATGTTCTTCATGTATTGTGTTTCGGTGGGGGAGGTTTGGTTGCCGGATATAAATTATTGGAGGCGACCATATTAGTCCTCAAGAGTAGGAACAAATCCGCGTCCATCCTTAAATAGAACTTCCGTCCTTTTTGAGATTGGACGTGGGTGTCCATGGACTGCAGTGACCACTTAACACCAAGTGGCCTGCTTGCCCGTTTACTCTTTCGTAATAAAAAAACAGAGAGATGTCGCACATTTATGTATGTATTTATTAAATGATATGTTGTATTTTTTTATTACAGTCTACAACATATGTTACAACGTATGTAAATGGCTTAAGGTCTATCTAGTAAGCATTGCGAAATGCTTGTGGCAGGAGGCTCCAGTCGTTTTAACCAATGAATAATATATATAGACCTGAAATAGACTAACAAACCTACACGCTTAATTTAACAGGCATAAGGCAGATGGGAGGTATATAAATTTGTTATAAGTAAGTAATTTAAGGTTAATAATACGTTATGGGCTGGATTTAAAATAGTATATGGATTTACATCAAATGTCGGCGTGCAGGCAAACACTAGTTATTATTATTTTAAGAACATTTAGAAAAATATATTTATTATACTAACAATTTATGTCTTTTATTTAAATCTGTATGTAATCATCGGATTTATTTATTATCAATTCTTTAAAAACATAATTTTAAATATTTCACATCTGTCGAGAGTCCTGTGTCGATCATATTGTTTTAATAACTTTAATGCATTAATATATTAATGATGTGTATTTGATAGGTTATAGTTTATCATGAAGCAAATTTAAACTCACGTGAAAGAAGGCGCGGGCTGGCGCTAATTTAAAAGAAAATTAAATCCACTTATTTTGTTTAGAGCGACGAGGTCATTTACAAATGACATTTATAAGCTTGAAATTGATAAAACTTCTGTCAAATTGCTTATAGCAATGTATACGACATAAAAAAGTGATATAGAGCTTTACATAAATAATTTAAAATCCAGTTATTTTCTATAGATGTACGAGGACTTTTACAAATGACATTAACAAGTTTGGAACTGATAAAATGCCTGTCCAATTGTTTATAACAATTACTGGGATTTAAAAAAGAGATATTAATATTTATGAGGTTTTTTGTATACCTATTACAGATACTTATAAATTTCCCACAAAACAATAGTATAGATTAAATCGTATAGATCAGTATATGACCAACGCGTGGCGTTAATCGTATTAGGTCAAGCGTATAATTGGTTAACAAAGACTCTTGAGACGGCAATATCATGGGCAGTGCCTACGTAATGAAGTGATCATAATTATGTTACGTCGATATTACGTTATTGGAAACGATCAAACCAAATATATATTCATCATTAAGATAAAATTCATCATTAACGTTTGGTTCATCATTAAGATGTCTGACTATGTGTACGTGTAGGGTCGGTCAATAAAATTATATATAAAAAACATTTAATAGTTTCAAAAATACTATAAATTTTGTGAATAGAGCATCGAACGCCTAAATCTTTTTGTTATTACACAAATATCAACCTTGATGCACTTGATTTAACGGCGAAGGAAACCATTGTTAGGAAACCTGCATGCCTTAGTTTTCCTTAAAAATCTCAAAGGTGTGTGTAGTCTTCCATTCCGCATTTATTGTGTGCTAAAGTATGACCTAAACGAGCTCATTCTAAGACACGTGCCCAGCATTATATTTATGACAATTTGATATACATTTTTTATTAAAGCCAAATAACAAGAACCCATAATTTTATTAGCAAAGTCACCCACTGATTTCATTTAATCAGAAATAGAAAATTACGCTCGCGCTTGGGGATTGATTTTGTTCTTTAGGTGGTAGAACCATAGATTGGCAGGATAGACACTACCGCCGGTTTCATATGGAAAACAAATCTGGTGTTTCAGATGCAGAGATGTATTTCCCTCATTTACAAGCTAAGCGACCATCTCTGTTCCTACAAATAGCAACGCATTTGACTGTATAGTCCTAAAATGTGCTAACCCTTTTTTATCGAAACGCCTGTCAATATGTTTGTAGCAATGTATACGGTTTAATAAAAAAAAAACTTTTTTATAAAACGCCTGTCAATTTATCTGTAGCAACGATTTGTTAAAAAATGATATACGTAGATATTTATTTCGAAAATAAGATCTTTAGCTACTTACATTTAGAAATCAGCATCGAGCGATACCATTTGAATATATAATCCTGGAAATCTCCGATCGATAGCATTTGATTATGTAATTATAAAAATCTGGTCTGTCCGATAACATTTGACTATATAACCCTAGAAATCTTTTCGTCTGTAGCATTTTATTATGTAATTCTAAAAATCTTCCAAATCGGCAACATTTAATTATATAATCCTAGAAATCTCCTCCAATCCACAGCACTAGATTGCGTAATTAATCCTAAAAATCTCCAACTGACAGTATTTGTATACGTAATGCTATAAATCTCTCCAAGTACAAACGTCCAATAGAAATGAAACGACAGTATAGAAATCCAACATATGCTTTATTTTACAAATACTATTTATCGCCGTCTATGCGTTACACTATGACGCTAAGTATATTACACTTGGAGACACCGCACATATATATACAGAAATTTCAACATTCAAATATGATAATTACGTAAAAATATAAGGCACATGTATACTAGTATAACTTCCTATCTCAAAACGACTTTTAATTAACTAACTTGTCATTTCTATACAATTTTCATTAAAATATTTTTATTTAACGTCAAGATTAAAATAAATGTCAATTCGTGGTAAACGCAAACACATTTCTATGCTAAATTTGCGATTTGTTAATTAATTAAATGAGTAACAAAGAAATTGATGTGTTGTCAGTATTTTTTTTAATTTAACAAAAACTATATTTCAGAATCCAAGTACTGATAACAAAAAAAACTGTTGACGTTTATTTTTTCTTGATCAATTTAACACAAAATTATTTTATATGTCTAATATTGACTATTTCAGGAAATTTAAACGACGCAATATTTATTATTTACAGTAAGAAACAAAAATATATCTCTAATAAAAGCCCCATTTGAAAAAAATATTTACAAACACATATCATTTACGTACGTATAATATCATTTACGTGTACCGTAATGTTTTGTTGTTTTGTATAATACTCTCTATACAAGGTAAAAAAAGTTTAATTAATAATCATAAAATTATAAGGTACAAAAATAGAACAGGTAAATCAAACAATAAAGTCATCATTAGAAACAAATTCTCACGTGTATTAACGAAGGTATAAATAAAAATGATACAGATATTTTTTTGAAATAAATACAATGTAAAATAAATTTTTGAAAAGGAATAATTATTGTGTTTTATACAAAATGTTGAATTTCATTTTGGCTTTTATATTATTTATTATAATGGCAGTTCTATTTGATAAATCTAAACCTAATGACAACATATTTAACTTCATATATCATCTATATATATTACATATTACATATAATGATACAAACTTGTAAATAATTATATTACAGAGATAATTAATAATATATGTAACCGGCGGATATTTACAATTATAACAAATATTTCTTATACAAATCACATATAGGAATGTTAATAGTCTTCATGTATATTTAATAAATGGAAATAAAATTAATACAGTGAGATTCGTGACAGCTATAGATTTTGTTGATGAAAATAATTAGGTTTTAGAAGAAATGCAGATTTCTATATTTCAAATGACAGCCATAAAAATCTGTTTTACTCAATTTAAACATACAAAAAATAAAGACAGAATATGTTTGAGGTCCAAAGGAGAGTTAGAAGAAAGTCTATATTTGAAAAAAATAACGAATACAAAAATAATTATTAAAAATTTAAAAATACATATAAATGCTAATTGGAATAGATCAATGATCATGCATTTATTTTTATTGTAAATTATGTAACTTATAATTATTTAGTACTAGTAGAACAATTTTTATATGCACAATTCTAAAAAATATTCAGTCACGTGACAGACCACATCAGAAAATTCCAAAAACGATGATATGGAACCAAAACTAAAACAAATTCGCTCTACTCCATTGAATTATACAAAAATATTCACTTACTTTCCGAATAGTAACTGAAGTTTTTATTTATCATTTTAAAATCTAACACCTACCTGACGTTTTATATAAACATGTAACTAACTATAATAGTAAACTATTACATAAATTATTTTAGTGATATAAGAGAAATCACAAGATAAGACTGACACAGAAGCCAATTCATCAAAATTTAATGAACACGATACAATCGATAGTCAAAAATTCAGTTAATCCGAAGACACAGACATAAGTAATAATATGTATAAAAGATATGTACAGATTGAAATCGTGTACTAAAATCTACATTTAATACTTCAAGAGGAATACTATTACTTAGAAAAAATATGTACAATATTAATGCAAAGTTGAGACCACATGATAAAGTGTATGAAAGCAGTCAACGGTGCAAAAACAAAGTTACTAAAATGAAAAGTCAAAATGAAAAGATCGTTGAGGTCACATACTTTGTAGAGAGAACATCAAATTACACGAGATTGGATTGCCACCGAGTGAAATTAACGTATCAAGATACGAAAGCGTGTCTTGATTATGTAGGCCTACTTGATTCCAATCCAATCGTAATAAGAGTATATCAGTAACTCGATGTGAAATTAAATTTACCAAGTCAATACAAACAATTTAGGCCCTAACCCGATCGAACATCTTACCTAAAATTTACAATATCACCTCTAAGTATAAATTTACACGAACATTTTAAAAATATGGAACCACAAAAGGAATTTTATTTTCAAAATGGCATCAATTAACAATCTAGTCTTCAATTTCAACGTCCGAAGTGACGTCAGAACACTTTTAATCACAAACTATGAAGCACAGGATGCGTTCGACAACAAGTGAATTATCAACACTAGTTTATCAACTGTCCGCGCAGTCTTTACACGTTTGGAACGTTCCGGAAGTTCTTGTCTATATGAACAATACTTCGTCGTAGGCCTCTGGCTACTCGGCCGTTAGCTCAGGACTTAGTCTATCAGCGTTGAAGTTCTCCATGTTCCACATTTGCCTCGACTCAGAATCGTTACACGCCTCCATTATTATCTTGTCCTTGTTTCTGGATATCGCCATGCACTTCTCGCTCGAGCCGTGCTTTAATAACTTCGTCTGTGAACAAATCATTATTTATGAGAAAAATATTTACATCAAAAAGACATTACCTTTTATAAACAATAATAATATGTTCAAATGGAAAATGGAAGGCTTGGTCAAAATTTCAATATATTTATGAAAAGTTACATGAAATTCATTAGTAAGAAATTGCTTTTTAACTAAAGAAATACTTAGAATTTCTACAATGTTAGAATCATCAACAGTTGCTGTTCTTGGACCATCAATGGGAAAAAACATTGTTTATTTAAAGACCATGATCATTGCATCATGATCACTTATGAAAATCGCCACTAATTTCACGTCTATTTGTACAAGTACGGCATCAATTTCCAACAACATGTATTGTCTTAATTACACCACATATATATAACTTGACCAATTACTCACATTGGGGTCATACAGCCACAGCTGGTTGCCCTTGGCACCGTGACAAGGGTACAACACGACGTCGTGACCCGAGTAGTCGAGGCAAGTCTCATCGCGACGTATTTCACCATTCTTAGAATACATCCAATACTGTAAATGTTTAATAAAACATTGATCAATCTATAATTGAATATTTTACACTGCGAATACGCTTTAAGTTAGAATATGAAACAGATATTGCAAATGCAAGCGGTTGCTTGTATCCGTAAGCTAACAAACGTATGAGAATAAAATGGAAAATCATTTATGGTAATTAAAGCTAATATGAGCTCGTTCGTGGTGCAAATTCTTCGAATGAACTGTTTATGCAAAAAGTTAATTATATGGATATCAATAATATGTACATGATAATATTAAAACCCAACCAATGTAAGCAAGAACCAAAACTACAGATTTTAATTCAAATATTTGTTACTATTAATTGATAAATATTCACTTAAGAATCACGTATTAAAAAGCATTAAAAGATAAATCTTGGTGTTAATAAAATTGATAGAATAACTTATGTACTAATAAAAACCTAGCGGCAGTACCAAAGTTGAACATGACTTTGTTTAAACATACGAGTGCTATTGAACGACAATAAATAATATAATCGTCCTAGATTTCCGATTCAGTTACGAACGTAACAATGTATGAATTGTTAAAACACGCGTATAAATTACTTGATGGAAGCTATTTCGTTAAAAGTTATTATAACACTCGCATTAGTACAGCGTACAAATGAAAAAACATACAAAACGTATGCGTGTGGAATAATGAATGAGCTTGCCAACACGCAAAAGCTTTGTTGATTAGTAAAAGGCAATTTACAACGTAACTTCGTGTACACTTACCAAATGTTATTTTGATTCGAAGCAAAAGTGTTTGTTTTAGAAACTACATTCAAACGTCCCCGACTTACCGTTATGATGACGATCACCAACAACCAACTAAATGTGAAGCGTAAGCAAAAGCTAATATTAATGGTGGCGTCCAACGACAAACCTGATTCCCATACTCCCCGTGACATGGCCACACGTTGACTGGCTTTTTCATGTCCTCGGGCCCAGCCGCTGAGTCGATGCACATATCCGATGACGGGTTCGCGATCTGATGCCATCCATAAATTAAAAAGGCGTGCCAAAAGCAAGCGTGCTGTTTTATCATCAACTCTTGAGCCAGTCGGTTATTAATATCAATATAAAAAAAATCAAATTTATATCTATCTATATTAAATGCAAATGTACTGTCTCAAGTGAAGACGTCATGATGACCAATGAAAATGATATCAAAACAATTTGCTTGCAACACACTTATTCCTAATATGAGAATAAGTTAGGAAATCTGGAAGTGGAAAACTACTTCAAGAACCCCAACGAAAGAACCATATTTGCAACAAGTTCTTATTGGTGCTACCTGATTACCACCACCTCCATGACATTTGTGAATCATGATTGGCTCCTCTTGACTTTCGTCTACGACCTCACCATCGAGACAGTACAGACGATTAAACGCTTCATTTCGTACCTAATAGCAGTAAGGTTGCAAACAAATAAAAGACACAACATTAAAGTGTTTCTCAAAACATGCGTGCTGCAGACATTACGTAACAAGAGTGCTAGGAAATCAGAGAGTGCAAAAGGACAAACACTAATGCATCTAAATTCAGAGTACAACTGTGACAACATGGTACTGCCGCGCTCGGTCGAAATTATAACGACAGAAGACCTGATTTCCTCCCTGCCGATGACACGGGTACAGTCCGACTGGCTTATGATGGTCGGACTTGCGCGTCGGTGAATCCAAACATGTTTTTTGGAAGGCGACATTTCGTATCTGTATGGGTAATAATTTTGAAATACATGGACATTAAATATTTGCACTCAGTGGTAATATACAACAAGGTTAAATACCTACAATATTGAAAAAAATGACAAAGTAGAATATTTTAGATTTTTGTCTCATCAGCCAAGGATCGATGAGTTTATATGTCACTTCTAAAAGATAAGCTACTTTCTTTGTATTGAAAATTTCTATAAACCTGAGAACAATTTATAATGAACAAATAAATAGTAATAACGATATGCCTACCTCTCCATGAGCCACAGATTCTCCAGGAATAAAAAGTTCAGGATATATATTTTTCAAGTACCACTCGAACGATTTGCATCCAAGTTTCTCCCTTAATGCCTTTCTACCTGAAATATCTCCGTAGTCACCTTTATCGTTACCTACTCGTTGGTAATAATATTTCGCGTAGTCGTCCAACCATACCTTAAACAATTATTAAATTAATTTAACTTCGAGTAAGTTCAAACAGATTCTTAATGAAATAACTGAACAAGTAAGCGATCGTTACAAAAATTAAGAAATTATAAGGTAATATATTTCAAAGATTTCTACAGAATTTAAGCAATGCTATCATTATTTTACCTCAGCTAATCTAACAGAATTCTTCTTTAAAACATTGACACCAGTTCTCCACTTATAGGGCGAGCGTTTCCTGAATATGTGACCGACGTGAGAGCAAGGGACTATTTCCAATGTGCCACCACACATCCAAGTTTTGAACGAGAGCTCGAGATTCTCACCGCCCCAAATATCGAAGCCGCTGTCGTAAGTTCCCAGTCTTTCAAAGAACTCCTTATCGATTGCGAAAAGACCGCCTGCCATCGTAGGAGACCAGACCGGTTCAGCGGTATGTTGATGTCGTGCTCTTTCTTTAGCCGGAACTGGGTGCCAATTGAACTGAAGATTCCAATCAAAACCACCAACATTTACTGACGACGAGTCTCTGTAGTGATATTCTAAAGTGTTATCGTCAAGAACATCTATAACAGGGCACACGACTGTAGTTTTATTCCTAGCGATCCTATCTAACAGCGGCTCCAGCCAGCCTGGAACAGAAAAACCAAATTTAGTCGACATATAAATAATAACATTAGTATTCCCTGTAGTAAAGGTACAATGGTGTACAAACACCGACACGCAACGACAGACACTATTAATATTTAGTATGTATACAAATTAGAACGTAACGTTGAATCATAATGATGAAAGCAAATATTTAGATCATAACTACCATACCTGTGTAATGTTATTTAACTTAATTACTTGTGAGCTATATTAATTTTTATATCTTCCTCGCGTTTCTCTTTTTAAAAATTCTTTCTTTGGAAAATAAACTTTGTAAGTTATTTGGCATCTGTATGAATCGACCGGAAAGGTAGGATTACTACGTCCTCTTAGATCGTAAAACAACCTTAGAGTTTCCATGAAAAGGGGTGAATACCATACACATGTTGTGACTATCTTAAGTCATAAGAACCAGCAACGTATTCGACACTAAAGTTAGCTTAGATTCCTGTATTATGTGGACACATACCATCAGGGCAACTGCATAATTGTTAACTACTTCCATGTCATAAAATAATATATATAATAATATTCATAATAATAATTATGTATATCTATAATTACACATATTAATTTATTGCTCTTTAAGATATGAATAATATCCAATTTTAATTTATGATGCGTGTACATGGGTTTTTGTCTCAAAAAAATGTTTGATCAATAAATATGTTGATTTTTTTCCAACAAGTCCTTCTATCTATCTGCAACACATAGGTGTGGTTTTGTACCAAATTTGTCTTCAACTTACGAGTCAACAAAACACAAAATCTCACCTTCAGTACATTCACAATGACTGTCGAGGTAAGTGAGGACGGGTGCGGTCACGTATCGGGCGCCCAGCAACCGTGCCCTGATGAGACCCTCGCGTCGAGTTGCGCGCACTATACGCACTTTGGGCAGTGAAGACATGTAATCGTCCAGCTGCTGCATCAGATGCGCTGAAAGGAAAATCTGGGTTAATTTTATCATTTGAACAGTTGGTCTAACTGAAGTACCACCGATGCCCTCATATCGCCTTGAAACTAATCTTATTTCGGTTGGAAATGTGGTTACCGGGCACACTTACAGTTGGGGCGAGCGTCTCAGCTCTACAGATGAACAATTCAATAGGATTATAATAAGTTTGATGTGAATGTCCAAAGGGCTGAGGAAAACGCTTAACCTAGTCTGCATGCAATTAAGTGGGTTTTATCTCATATAACTACTGGTTACATTGGTATACTTAATAAACTTAGGAGAATCGTATGAAAAACTCAGGCATGCGAGTTTTTTCACGATATTTTCCTTCATCACTATTATAACAAGTATTAATAAATTCTATAATGCACACAGCACAGGAAACCATAATCAAATCTAGACATATAGATGTTACTTTGTATACTTTATGCAATAAGAGTGGATTCATAAATCTAAGCGTTTGCTCAATTTAACATTGATTGATTCTGCCTTTCTGTTCGTCTTGTGTGTTTTTAGTTCAGTAAATACTAGTTAAATACTGGTGTGGTATTTTATCAATTACAAACTCACGCATATCAGAAAAGTCGTCGACCAAAATGATCTCCTTTATCAAATGTGGCGGTGATCTGTCTATGACAGAGTGCACTGTCCTAAGAAGGACCGACCAGGCCTCGTTGTGGAAGCATATTACTACTGATGTTTGTGGAAGATCTTCCAAGTAGCGACCTGGCTGTTTGCACCTGTAACAAAAAAACCATAATATATTACCCAAAATTAAAATTAACGCATTTTTTATTACAAACTATGAACTTTGTCTTACTCCAACCAAACAGATGATTCAAAACTTAATTTTTGAATCATCTGTTTTCCCTTTAAATTCTATGAAAAACAAAAGAATGTGTATCGGACGTACGGAATATCAAGTAAAAATGATTTTCCAACAATGAGAGGGACAATTTCAAATATGACAAAATCACATTTTATTTTGTAATTGCGTATGATATAAGACCAAATTCAAATTATTAACGACAATAAGCTGTTTCTACAAACACTTCAGGAGAAAAAAACTGCTGCGTATTTTCACGAAACTATCGTGCACTTTCAAACACTGTCGGATAGGATTGAAAACGTTATTCCAATGGCAGGTAGTATGTAAACGTACCACCTGACACCCACTACACTTAGCGTCTTCTTTCTAATCCCTTACTATTCATCCCGCGTTTCTGGGAGTTTCCGCCCAATCGATCTGGTTCAACCGGTACATAAGCCCAACGCTTACGGTAACATTGTAGATTCGTTTGAAAGATATTTTCTATCTTACAAAGATCCATTGCATATCTCTAAATATTATAAAACAAAGTCCCCGTCGCGTCTGTTTGTCTGTCTGCTAAACTCAAAAATACTGGACGGATTTCTTCACAGTTTTCAACAACTGGTACAGTGATTCCTGAGGAACATTTTGGTGCATAATAAGTTAAGTTTTTTCTGTAAATTGGGCGAGAAATTAAATAGTTAAATTCAATATAGTCATTGAGTCGTCGTTCGAAATAGATGTTATTGCAACTGGGTAACGACTGGATGCATGTATGAAATAAGAATATTGTACGTAAATATAAACTCTACCTAAATGAAGCTGGGCCGGGTCGCTAGTGATCAATATTTCGATCAAGGATTAAAATTCAAGTCTTTGACAATGTGATAGAACTAGAGCTTGACCGTTACCACCGCCGCCATAATTCGTCGTAAAGCAGTTCTTATGTTTCGTTTGGAGATGTGCGGTTGTCGGTTTTCAAGCGAGGCAATCATTAGTCCTTGGAAGTAGCAAGGCATCCATGCACGTCATCAGGCAGAATTCTGGTGCTGTTTGAGGGTGGACGTCCATAGACTGTCCAGACGTGGTGTGTGTGGGACTGTGAATGTACTGACACCATTTGACTTGAACTACTTATAACATTACCATTTAACGTGGTCTGTATGGTCGTATGATACTTCTCCAACAAAAAAATATGTCGAAAAAGGATCTTGAAAATAATTTCAGCAATGTGATAGAATTGTAAGTAGAATACCACGTGTATAAGAGAGCATTTGCAAAAAATATATTTCCAAAAATAATTTTGTTACATTCTGAGTAATTATTGGGATAAGGTTATTCAACAGTTACTGAAAAGGAATTTGTTCAATTTACGGGTATAAAACATGTTGAATTTCATTGGAAATATAAAACCTTCATTCACTTTGATACTATAATACCTTATTTGTCTACGTTTTACTCACACATAATTTTATCACTTTTTGGTAATTTTTAGAGCATGAACATTTTGTGTACATATGCGTACCTAAGCCGTTTAAAAACTTTTATGAAAATGATCCGCATAAAAAATTATATTAGCAAAAATATGTCTTCCATACTTATATTACACAACGCGGTTCATGTGTCTTTTCACAAATACATACAATGATGACTTACTCAATTACTCAGAGACTCAAAATAAAAATCCAGTAAATCCATCCATCCAAAAGTAAGTGCCATGGATTTATACAAAGATAAATACTCAATTACACAGACTCAAAACAAAAATCCAATTCTGTAATTTGGATGTTAACTGGCCTGGAATTGAACCTAGTACTTTCTGCGTGGTATTTTGTGGTGCGCCAGGTAGACAAGTGCCAGAGACATATAGAATGACGACTTACTCAATTACTCAGACTCAAAACAAAAATCCAAATCCGTAGTTTTGTTGTAAACTGACCTGGAATTGAACCTAGTACCCTCTACATGGTATTTAAGATTGCGTCAGGTAGACACGTGCCATAGGTTCAATTAAATATAATCACTTCATTACTCAAACTCAAACCAAAAAACCAATTCATAGTTATGATGTTAACTATCCAGAAATTGAACCGAGTAAAGTTTGCGTGGCATGATTTAGTAAGATCAACGTTTACTTACCATTCGTCCCTCGGATCTGGCAGCTTCCGCCTGATGGATATCAAATCGCTGACGTATTGATTGAAGGCGTTTTTCTTCCATCCCTCGGATACGGCGAGCTTCGTTTCTTCACTTATGTTCTTCGGCAGAACGACCGGTTTGCCCAGTTCTCCGGGTGCGTTGTCCGAACCCGGCGCGGCTATTACACCTAACCCTGTAGGGATATGGCAGATTAACACTTTGACTGCAACGCATACATATTACATCGAGTCAGTGCGGTAGACGGCACTAAACTAGAACTCATTTCTCTAGACTAGATACACGCCGACAATTCACACAAATATTTTTTTTTTATTGTGTAAGAGTAAGAAACGAGCATGAACGCCACCTGATGTTAAGTGATCACTGTAGCCCATGGACAACCACGTCCAATCTCAAATAGGACAGAAGTTCTATTTAAGGATGGACCCGGACGCGTTCCTACTCTTGAGGACTAAGATGGTCGCCT
>DWON01004530.1:0-16121 GCA_018251015.1 Phocides pigmalion okeechobee | reverse complement strand
TGGTCACTGCAGCCCATGGACAACCACGTCCAATCTCAAATAGAACAGAAGTTCTATATAAGGATGGACGCGGATGCCTTCCCACTCTTGAGGACTAAGATGGTCGCCTCGAATAATGTGTATCCGGCAACCACACCGCCCTTATCGAAACACAATACATGAAGAAAATGTTGCTTTACGTCGGGTTATGAGAGTAGCGATGGTACCGTCCCGGGAGAGCTCTAACGACTCTACCACCTTTTAAATTCCGCGATGTTATTAGTTTAAAATCAAAGGGTCCCTCTTTAGTGTTTGAAATTGTTTACGAAATATTATTAATAATCCAAGCTAATATACGTTTTCTTTTGTTTCAGATTATACAAAGAATGTCTGGTATATAGATTGAATTTATCAATATGGATGACATTATGCAAGGAATGCGAAGCACCATGACTTTGCTGTGGATTTTCTCGGGACTGGTTGCAGTGAACGCTGTGAAAATTGTTATTGAACCTCTACCTAAAGGTAAGACTAGTTTTAAATATCCATAAACAAACAGGAATATAGAACTCCATTGCTTTGTTTCACTGAACATTTTGGCTCCATATATGAAATTAAAAATTATGTTTATTAAACAAAATTCCCATAATAAAAATGAGCGAATTCTCATACTTAATACTTATTTCCAATTTTTTACTTCGTTACTATTTTTGCGATTATATATATATACGTGGTAGCATGTAAATTTTAAACCGGTTTAAAACAATAGATAAAATATCTACTTTTGTGTTACGCGTGAGGAATTTATTGCGTATGAATATTAAAGTTAATATACATACACAATAAAATTACGTAAATATATTAATAAAATTAATGTAAGTACATTACCTACTTATTAGTATAGATATATTCCATGGATTGCACTTTATATCAGGTAGTCTAAACAAATTCGCTACTGTTTTAACATAAAAAATGTAGTTGCGCTACATAAAACTTAAATTCTGTATAAAAAATCCCTAACTTATTCAAAAATAATAAAAGTTCGTTACTTTTACCTTATTCTTTGCTAACTTTTTATGAAACGAAGAAGACTTCTCTTCTGGGGAATGAGTTATTAATAGGCCGATGTCGCTGACTATGTCCAATAAAAAACTTACTTAAAATGAAAAGCCGTCAAAACTTTGCTCTTTTTTATCTGCCAACTATGCTCGTTATGAGGATCGAAAAATAAAAGTGCACATCAGAAACAAAAGAGCCACTTTTTGACCTGTCGCTCACAGGAGAGGTAAACAGAATCGGGCGTCCGGTCTTAATTTACATTTTTTTAAATCGAAGCGCGTTGAACCACTCCCCCAAACTTCCTCCCCTTGATATGGAAAGACTTCGCTTTAGTTTCGTTTAATTTCCTATCTCTCTTGCCGTGATTTTTATTACCTGCTTGTTCTACTGTGACGTGTAAGCGACAGACAGATAGTACAGGATATGATGGCAGACCTGATGGCATATAGTTGAATTGGATAGGTATCATCACTGCCCTCATAAACCACCATAAACCAATAGTTATTTCGGTTAGACAAGTGTTATTTTCGGGTACACTCACAAGCGAACCAACCGTAGTACTGATAAAGAGTTGGATTACAAACGACTTCGAATAGATCTTTAGTCCTATTTGAGGTTATACATAGATGTTCATAAACTGGAGCAACCGTTTAACATCAGCTTGTACGCTCCTGTACTTCTCTTCTTAGATAAAAAGTTTTTTTAGCTAAATGAGTTCATTATTTACACTTAGTATAAATTAGACTTAATGAGAATATAGGTGCAAGATATTTCATAGTATACTACACTAATTACTTTTTTATAGCGTTCATAGCGTAGCAGTTGTAATTGCAAGTTTTTTGGATACGTGCACGTGTACGTTGCAACGTGGATAGATATAGTCACATCATTTTCTCGCGCATTGATCGTCTATTCGTGTTCTATCAGAATAAGGGCTAAGGCGCCGTTCACCCAGACCGGCATGCTATTGTCCGGGAATCACGACCACTAATAACCATTTGGAATTAATTTTTACTCGCGGCTCCTCACTGTCTATTTTCGGGACCGCTCCGAAGGCTTTATTGTATTCACATTAATTTACAGTCCACAGCTGCGAATAACGCGGATTTCTAAGGAGTTTTTATCTGCCTTCAGTTTTCTTTCTTTTGAAAGTGAGAGCTCCTATTAATATTAATTAAAAGTTTGAATAATTGAATGGATTCGGAATTGTTCTCCGTTGTTGGATTTCTCTGGAAGTGAGTCAGGCAATAATTAAAACTTGAGATGAAAATGGGTTCGAGTCTATTATTTGACATCTGCATGAGACACATTTTTGTTCTTATTATAAAGTACCCAGTAAAAATATTAAAGAAATCATAAATAAAACTTCAGGTAATTAATGTTTTTTAGGAATATGCGAAAAGTTAGTTGAAAGTCAGCTGAAAGAGCCTCACTTTGTAAAAATAACTTACTTGAGCTTTTTTAAAATCTTGATATAAATTAAATTATATTTTTGAAATAGGGCTATGAAATTAAATGAAATGAAATTTGCCGTTATTTTTCCCTCAATTTTTAAGATTTACAACTTTCGTACCTTCTACTAATTTTCATTACATGTTACAAAACGCACAGTGTAAGTTACGAACTACAAAAAGCAGTTAACAGCACATTGCGAGCAACAAAGAGTACCTGGAAGCAAGTACCTACTTATTCTTTTTCTGCATAAACATTTTGCTTACTAGAATACTTTCATTACAAACACTGTGAGGCTATAAAATTTGTTTATGTACTTGTTAGAATATTAACAAGACCTGATACATGTATATTTTATTATGAAAAGTAAACATATTTAACAAATTTGTGTACGTTCTGATATTTTAATACTGTTGATGGAATCCTGGTTGTGGCAAAAAGTATCAATATCACAATTTAAGCAGTTGAGTTAAATGGAAGCGGGGATTTTTATGTTAAAGATCAATTAATTAGTCTCTGAACGCCGCAGAAATCCAAATCCTACCTCTGAAAGTACTGAAAACCTATTGGTGTCCATACGCTGCTATTCCTGAGAACTGAAATGGTCGCCTCACTTATAAGTGTGCCGAAAGCCACACTTTTGTACCATATTGCAAGAAATGCTTCACGCTAGAAATAAAGGTACCAGTTATTCCCTGTTCAAACCGTACAGGGTCTACCACCTTACAAACTCATAGAAATTGACATTTAATACATGTGTAACATTGTAATAGCTCTCTCTCTATTTAAATATTTACTTTGTAACGGACAGATAGAAGTGCTCTTTAATTAACGATTTATTCAATGTAAGTAGGGACGCAAAACGAATCAAAAACAGTTTCAAACAGACGCCACAAACGATGTTGGTGGTCCAAGTTGCAATATATTATTCATTAATTAATAAATATGTCTTGTTAATAATTTTAAACGTTTTCAATTGCAGCATTAGTATTTTAGCGTATTAGAAATATTATGTAGATGGCATTAGTACTAAGAGGACGTGCGATCCACTAGGGGTTAAATGGCATTTGCTGCTCATGGGTAGCTTAAACATACCCTTAAATTAATAGAACTAATAATTATTCATAACACCTCTGTCGCGATATTTGTTACTATATCTTCATCACTTAACTCGAAATATAATTATCATTAAATATAATATAAAAGTATATAAAATAATTGTGTCAACTTGCATAACAAAGCGGTTAGCACCTTAAGCTCACATTTCTTGGATCAAATAATGCTGAAGCCACCATGGGAACAAGGAAACACATTTTTAAGTTGTCACTGCTACTTATATCTTTTAGCAATTCTATATATAAGATCAATCTAAAATAATCACTAAGTTCATAATCGTGAGAACATATATAAAAAAGTCTTGCAGTTTTTAATTCTTTATTAAAAATACACCGCTGCTACACCCCGTTTATAACGCCGAAATAATAGTAAACCTGCTTTATACATAACCAACATGATATTCAAAAGCATAAATCAAACATTAAATTCCAGGAAGTTAAGCTTTGAATACGGCACCATCCGTTACCGACAGTTGAAATGAATTTATTGACAAGAAACTTGTACAGGCAATGGTGGGAGCTTAGTTCGCACTATACGCTCGGTATTTTTAGTAAGCGAAGTCAAATATTTCACCGAAACGAATGGCTCCGCGTGCGTTGAACGCATGAACTTGTTCCACACATCAACGTGTCTGGCCTCGGGTCACTGGATCTATAGCCGCCAATTAAAAGTATAGGGTAACTTGTTTGCTATAAATTAGGAAGGCAGTCCGATTGCACGTAAATAAATGTGAGTACCTACCAAATGAAAGTGTTATTCTGTTATTAAGTGTATGTTAAAAATTGGTTTTTGATGAAAGAAAACAGACAAATAAACAGATGAAAGAGAACGTGCGTGTTATGAAATAAATAATTATGAAAATGTTGAGATTTTGTAATAGAAAATTTGTCACATATAACAAAATAATGGCACAGTTGTGCATAGAATATGGAAGGATATGTACATTATACATAAAATATTTCGATGTAAATGGTTTATGTAATTTGAATTTGACGAGCGAAATGACGGTATGTAAGCATTTTGTTCTCTCGCTATATCCCTATACATGTTCTTTAATTGATGCTAAAGTTACCTTCCTGAATATTACTGAGTATAGTTGGACTGAAACTTTGATAATGACATAAATAAATAAAATTATTTGATCTAACTCAGTTATATAGAGAGATCTGTACCAGGCGGTGGATCGTATGAAGAATTACAAAAAGGTAATTAATACATTACGCTGAAAAATAACGAAAATTCCAAATCCAAGACGGCTTCACTCACTCAGCGATCACCGTCTGACACGTACAAAGTTACAAGTTTGATCTCCGGCCAAGCAAACAGAAATTATCGATGAAAACTTCTGTTATAGGTCTGGATGATTCTAAATATTATTCTTATATATTCGTAGCACTCACGTAGACCATGAATGTAGAACGCATTATTTGTTTGTTTATCTATCTTTTAGATTACGAGGGCTCTTGAAAATGTTAATTATACATTAATAGGCAAGTAATGATAGACGTCAGAAATACAATGAATATACATTTTATGCACAAAACGAATGAACAAGCGTGCATTGCCGCATGAACTTGCTCCACACATCAACGTGTCTGGCCCCGGGTCAGTGGATCTATAGCTGCCAATTAAAAGTATAGATGGTGACATGTTTGCGACAAATAGCCGGTACCCATCCCTGTTTTATGCTTTGTACATCCGTTATATCCATACTTCACATTCGATACATCTATAGGTACCTTGGGTTATAAAGTTGTATAAAAATAACCAATAACTTCACTATTTTTAAATGAGATTTTTTGTTAAATTAATTAGCAAAAGGTCATGTAATACACCCGATGTTAAGTATTTTCTGATACACATGAACATTTGTGACAAACTTTATACAAAACAGTACATGGTACCATACCTGAAGTCGATCTCAGATGCATTGCTTCTCTTGAGGAGTAAGTTAGTTGCTCAATTTGTAAGCCAGCAACCACGTTTTTTAGTTTTTGCATGTATATTTTGTCCCAGTTTACTTATATTTTAAACTTTAGTGTTAAGACATGTTATTCTAATTAATACAACCCCCGTAACGGTTTCCGTTTATTACGAAATAGAACTTAGCATAAAAAGGAAATATATAAAAACTCGTGAAACTTGCGCGAAACTCCTCTTACTTAACTTTTACGACGAAACTCGATTTTAACGGTTTAATTACGTCTGTATTGTAGAGCGTAATTTCGCGTTTCGCCATCACATTTCGGTTACATTGTTTTAAATTGATATTGGGTCTTCGCATAAAAGATACGGCCACTTGACTTTTGCGCTTCGAAACTAATTTTAACCGCAGATATGGAAGTTACAAAGTCCTCAACTAAATTTGCAACAACATTGCGATCTCAACTTTCGTGGCCGTTTATTTTCGTCGGCAAATGTAGCTGGGGTTGACGTTTCGGGTTTAAAAAGTACGTTTATTTAGAAACACTCTGTTTTTGTTTGCCATGGGGCCGCCCAGGGCGGGGACCGATTTGTGACACTAAAATAAATGACGTGAACTCAACGCCCGATTGACTGGAATAAGTAACACAATTTCACCAAAAGTATTCCAAAACTCTGCAGTTTTTCTTAGTATTTCTATTCCAAAATCAAATTTGATATAAGTATAATTTGTATTATGGAAAAAGAAACGTTTCACATCAAATAGTCTAACTAATGTTCGATAGGTGTTCATTAGCCTACGAGAACAACAAATAATTTGATAGAAGAAAGCTTCAACTGAAGGTATTTCGACAATCAACCTTTGTGCGAAAGGTTCCAAATTACCAGTGAAAAAAAATTAACAAATTCGTGAAAATCTATCCTATCCAAATTTATATTGTACAGGCGTAACTTAAAAGGATTTCGAATGTATTTTTAACCTATGTCTTACAGTATATTTACAGCACAGTACAGTGATATTGTAATTATTTCCAAAACCATTGTATCTTCTTGAGACCTTGTTGTTAAACCCATAGGCATTTAAACTAGCTTCATATAGGAGAGGTTTCCTACCTAAAGTTGATCACAGATGCATTGCTACTCCTAAGTCGGTCACCTCATATCAATAATCCGGCACCTAATAAAAATAACACATTTCCATCAAAACCCAAGAATTTATACACATTACAAAAATCCTACAATTGTAATGTCTTTGTCTTGTAGAAAACTTTACTGCGAAACTGCTTTAAGGGTTGCTATTAACGAGTGTAATAACCAATTCGAAGAATTTGTGCCCCAAATGTAATACTATAAATACAGATATTATGCCGGAGATCATAATAATAGTGTATCTCTTGTTCTGTTCGTCCCTAATACATATTGCGAATTAAATAATGAAGGTAATGTTAAAAGAAATGTTATTATTTGATAACATTTTTGTTTTATTGAAGAGTCGAAAACAAAAATGTCCTTGAGGAAATGAAGGAAAATCTACTGTTTAGGGGAAAGAAGTCTCACGTCTCCAGAGACACCACGAGCTACGATGATTAACGTCTTTTACACAAATAGCTGTTATTCTTCGTCAGAACAATACGTAAACGTTGTCTATCGTATATTGTTTATTTTGATTGGATTTTCGTAATAAAAGGCAGATCAGGGTAATTAGTACAAAATGTTTTTCTAATATTTTTGTAATCTTTTCTTTGAGCGCCCAACCTTGGAGTTAGTCTCAGCTTTGATTTTCTTTAATGCTTGATGCGCAAACCTTTAATGAAGCCAAAATTTTATAGTTATTAAAAAAAAGCGAATATTCGTAGACGTAGAAAACTAATTTCGTTATAAAATATTCATTGTGAAATAAATTTAAATTCATCATTGAATCTCTTAAAAGTTATAAAAATATTTCTTATCTTTCAACGTCGACAGTAGATGCTTAAGAAAAAATTGTACTTAATATTAATAAATTTTATTTTGCTCTCAAAAATCTCAGCGGGTTTCCAATTCATTGATAATATTTAACGAACCTCGAGAGATTGTTGCTTATCTTTGTAAATGTAAATATAATAAGGGCTTTCTACTAATAACGTACCTTATATGTAACATATTTAAATTAGGTTATTTGATCATAAGCTTCTTATAGAGGTACAACGTAACTATAGCTTATAAACGTACGTATAAAAGTTATTAATAACAAGTGGTACGCATGGTATTTTTCCATTCCTAAATTATTCATGGGCAAGACAATATATGAGAAATTTTAGCTTTTATGGTACTAAAATCTAAAAAACAAACCGAAAACTTAATCACTTATAATGCTTTTAGCAACATCGTTAAAATTAACAAAAACAGATAAATACTAAATATTTGATTTTCCTTCAACAAAAAGGAACATATACGGAAATCTCTCATTTTACGTCTCGAAAAAACAACAAAGGAAATTAGCCGTCAAAGTTCAAACCGAAAGATCAAGGAGGCCCCCTTCTAAAACAATAGGAAGAGATCTCATGTCAAACCCCAAATACGTTTCCGATATTCAATATACGGTTCAAACGCTCGCTTGAAATTTCTATCGATATGCATCGTACATATCGATAGACATTTCACGTTTAAATATCAATATGCAAACAGCTCTTAGTGAACAAGCGCCGCAGAGTCAATTTACTCGGCCTATTTATATTATCCTTTCCAATTTTGGGAGTCGACGACTTCAAAACATCTATTGGACGCACCGAACAAAATGAACACGTTGTTAAGCTTAAATCCTCCCGGGATTGCGAGAAAAAATGTCTCGCGCCTTCAAGCCTAAAATATATAAGGAATACGTTTATTAAATAGCGTTGCAGACTTATCCGATGTAATCTCTAAGGCCTCTTACGTGTATTCAAAGCATTTTTTCCATAATAACGTCGTTAAACATGGAAAACACAAATCATATGTCTTGAGTTCCGTGATTTACCTACAGTTTCGTATAAATATTTGCATGAAGGAATTGAGGAAGGGAATTTACGTCGCTTCATAATTTTCATTATTTATGTGGTTAATCGGTTAAACGACCTGTATTTGTACCCTTTTATGACAAAAATGTCAAGCGTGTTTGCAGTCCTGCTTCATTGGACTGTTAATAGTATGCATTCTCAAAGCACCCGCCCAAAATCGAAATAACCTATTTAAATAATAATTGAAAATTTTAGCTAAAAGTACCAAAATCCACCGCGGATATCTTTATTCAGCCCTAAATATGATTGAAATCCTATCCGATCCTGAGGCAGGCCACAGAGGCCAGAGAATCGACTTCAAACAACTCTATCTCCTGTGTATTGGCATTTATATATTCATAGATATATTAATCAATCGTAAGATTTTTCCAAGTTACTTAATAAATAATGGTGTTATATATATTAAAAAAAAAACACAACCGTATTGAGAGTCTCCTCCCGTCTTAAAGTTGACTGAAAACCAAGTTAGATTACCTCGATTAAACACTTCAATTTTACAACATCCTTCACAGCAGAACACGAGCGATTAAAACTGTTGTCAGATGGCAGAAATAGGTGTGAAAATTATGTTTGGAAATAGAATCACAAAGAGTCATAGTCTTTTTAACTGAATTCAAAAACAAAGGAAGGTTTTATGAATGTTCACCGATAATTATTTACTTCGCGAAGCTACATATATTATTATTTTTTTATTCGAAAGGAGGTTTTATGTGTAATCTTTCAATTAATTAAAATATTGGTTGTATACGTAAAAATGCCAACGCGGATGTTAATATTCTTTCGACATTAATAGTAGTCTATCCCAAATTTAACAAGAATGTATGGGCCTTCTTGAAATAAATACGTCTTGGAAATTCAATATTTTCCTTTCGATCTTGTAATATTATCAGTTATAAGAAGACCTTTCAATTACCTACTTTTGCGTGTTTATTTTCATTGATAAATTTTGAGTTGAATATTGGATTTACTTTATTAAATAATCAAATATGTGCTGCACGGCGGTACCTCAAGAAGTAGTCAATAGTACGGTTAACACTTTGGGGCAATTACGTATTAGATCGGGAAGCGTTGCGGGAAGCGGTACTAAACAGGAGCTTATTTTTCTAGACTGAAGATACGCCGACAATTCACTGATATATTGTATTTTTAGTATCATTGTAGCGTATACAAATATTCAATCGTAATGTCCGTCCCTAGTCTTGTAGCGCCGACGTAAACACAGCACTTTTGTTCGCCCGTAATCCATACAGATTTGTACGTGCAACACAGATGTGTATAAGCCGCAAGATCGTTGCACCATGCAATTACACAGCATGTTGTACGACTCAGGAAATGTGTTAAATAAAAATACGAAAATTATAATGGACTCGTAACTTTTTAATTAGAGAAGAATAGCTAACGAGTGTGCATGCTACTTGCTATTGATATAGTCACTTCAGATAATTTACCATATAAGACCCTAGCAGGTCTAAAGCTAGCGCGTATATAGGTGAGTTGCTACTCTCGAGGACTGAAAAGCGAGCCTCACTTCTAAGTGTAGGCGGCAACCGCACCTAAGCACCGCACTGAAATATAAGTTGTTTCACGGCAGATTATGAGGGCGGAAGTACTGGTCCAACTATAGTTCTTTCATTTATTACCAAAACATTTTAAATAGGTGTTAATTCTTACTTAAATCTTAAGAGAGTGAGTATAGCAGTTGAATATATAGAGAAAAGTATTAGATAGTAACTTTTCCGAAATTCATTCATTATTTTAATGTCTATTTCTTAATTACTATTGATTCTTATTATTTATATAATTTAAAGAGAAAAATTAAAGAGTTATATCTAAATACACACAGTCACAGTTTTAATCAGAACATAGTTAATAATCGTAATTATTAACCCGGACAACTAATCTTTAAAACTTTTGTTAACCTCACTTTAATGTTATAAATAAAATAAAAGAAGCGATAACCTAGGTGTTAACGGAATTATAGAAATTAACATAACTAAATGAACGTAATGCTTATGAGTGTTACTCATGATAAATATACGTATTTCGTGACTAACTTTTGCTGAAAATGCTAAAAGAAAAGTTGTTCTTATCCCTATTTATATCTCAACAATAAACAGTAGGGTTTTATTCTCATTCTCTAATAGGAATAAAAGAACCTAAGTGTGTTGTATTGTAAATATTTTTATTAAATTTAATTATTGTTAGTTACGTCAATTAAGGGGCACGTATTCCTAATATACGGGACTAATTTGAAGGATGTGGTATTTATGAACGAAGCACTGATATTTTACCACAGGGGTGGTAGCACACATGTCACCGACTAGCAGTAGGACATCAATTATAATATTGGTTGATTATACATCCATGGGCAGCAATGACTACTTACCAACAAGTAGACTGAATAAATACTATAGTTGAACGAAATAAAAAAAACTATACAAAAAAATGATGTATTACGATTTAATGAGATTGTATTCCTTTTGTGTTTAATGTAACCTAATTATAGCAAATGCATGCATGACTGTTAAACAGATGCTTCATATTTAACTGCCACGAAATGTATCTTGTATAGCGTAGTTCAAATAAAGACGGACTCCTGAATCGTGCGCTGAAAGCAGTTTTATTCGATTTGGGGCTGTGGTTAGCAATAGTAACACGGCTCTTAACGTATTCCGGACAGCGCAAACTGACCTTTCAATATCAGCCGAGCCAAACCGTCTGTGTGGAAAAAGAAGTCGATTACCCTTGTTTACGCACAAAATAAAGTTTTCTTCTCATTGGCTCCGAGATAAAGCAGGGTAGAGATTAAATTCGGGTCGTGTTTGCAGTGAGACCCGCGCGCCCCATGTAAACGACCCTAAGTAAGGACACAAAAATATCATTTGCCATAGCGTAATGCGCTCTGAAGAAAGGTTGCTTTACGACTTCTTATTTGGCGTCTTGTAATGAGTTTTGTAACGAGAAGGGTCGTTGAAAACATCGCTGCTTTGATCTTAAAACGCGATTCGAATAGCTCATGTTGTTAATGTTATAGAAAAACGATTGCTTTTACAGTTCACTCTTCGTTGGGTACGGATTTTCAATAACATTCCGTAACGCGCAGCGTGAGAACAATGTTTCTACATTCTTTTCCATTGACAGGTATTAGCTCCAGATGTTTAAAATTCGATTATCGTACAAATCATTTTTCTATTTACTACAGGTACATAAATCTATATACATCGTCTTAGAATATATTAAAGGTATGTAATACAAAACAAATAGAGTTATAAAAGAATAGAAAAGCAGCCAAGTATGTGTCCCAATGAATGGCTTCAAAGCAGAAAAGCGTGTAACTAAAAAGTATTTGTATTTCAAAATCAACGCTTATTTGAAGTTATTTTCATTCAAATACTATCCTCGTTCTATCACCGTCTTTTTCAGAAATTCCCATTACGTACTTGAAAAGTTAGAAGAGGATACAATTTTGCTAAGACTTTAGAAACCTGTATGTATCTCGGCAACTATTTATTGAATTGATTGAAAAATCTTTATAAGCTTATATGCACTTATTTTTTATCTCTCAGTTAAATACATCCGTGGAATCAAAATAAATTTTCACAATAATTTCTTTAAAAATATTGTACATATATAGCACTTAACAAATCTTCTTTCCAAAATTTATATAAAATATCAATAGTTTCGGAGTAAAATATAACGATACAAACAAACTTACAGACAAAGATGGACCGATAGCCACGACATCATTATAAGGTATCAGTTTTAACCCTTTGGCTTCCTTACTCTAAAACCAAGCCTTACAAGTCGATTCAAAAAGAGCCTCTTAAGCTCATACAAATTTAATTTGTTGCCTGAAACGTCTAAGATAAGCAAAAGTTGATATCCATAATTACAGAGCTAACATAGTTAAGAACGCTAGGGGAAGTCAGGGGCCGACACATGAGTAATCACATTATCTGCAGGTAGGAAGTCGTGATATGGGTACATGTTCTTTATGAGGGGATTTCTTATATCTTATTTAGGGCGAGTATACACTATTATAGGTTCTAATATTAAAGATGGTAGAAACCTCCGGCCTACAGTAGAACAATTGGCATCTCTATTTCTTCCATATAGTAGCAGTTCTGTTTTTATCTGAGAAATGTAGCATACGAACATGCAGGCCATTTTATGTTAATTTATAACTGCACTTCGACGTGCATACACGGTTTTAAACAGGACAAAAGTCCTACTTAAATTCGTACAAAACATGGTGCTACACCTAAATACTGTGATCTTATAAAATACGAAATATTAAAATTCAAACACTTTGGAATATTCAAATAAGCCTATAAGTATAATCCACTTTCCTCTAAATAGTCTGTAACAGCCTCTAATCTCCAACCGCCGCAAATAAAAACCTCTTTACCTTGAGTTGCTTTTAGAGAAGACACCATCCAAGGCAGCTCGTGAGAATACAGCTTCTGAAAATCTTTTCTATCTGAATATTCTTTTTATCTGAATGTAACAATGCACTTAGAAGCAAAGATAAGTAGGTACTAGAGGTGCTAAACTGGATTAAAATTCAAAATATCGTCTATTTTGCATTTTGCAAACGGATAATCTTATTAGTTGTATCACTTTTTAATAGTCCAAGTACTTCACTTAAATTAAACTGCATCTGTATTTTAACTCTACGCAAAAAGGGGATTGTTATAAGCGTGTTAAGCCTATTTCTGTTAGTTTGTGAGTTTGTATGTGACTCTGTAGGTCGTAATAGAGTAAATTAATTTGAATACATTTTTATTCATTTCAAAGCATGTTTTAACTCAATAGTTTTTAGCTTTATTTCATGAAAATATGTTTATTATATTTATTAATTTTACTATATTACGGGTAAACACGGGCAATGCAATCGAAAATCGTTAACATAAAAAATAGAATCGGTTCCATTGTTTGAAACACATGTGTTATTTTTTCCAAGAAAATGTAGACAATTTTATATCTATAATGAAAGTTTAGTACACTTTTGACTATTATTATATATAGGACCATAGTTTGGTTAATTGAACGGATAACTCTTATCAAACTTCGGCAGTTTTAAAAATTTAATGTTATGATTATGACATGATTCTCAAACACAAGCTGAAATATTTTGTTCAAGAATAAATTAAACTGAGTACGATAATCACAATTGTTAGGATATTGTAGAGTATCTGAGAGCGTTCCATTGATATCGCTACTAGCTACATAAATAGCCACTTCTTTTACTTCTTACTTAAAAGATCAACTCAAACAAACAATATCAAATGTAAGTCTATCAACTAGATTACAATTTTGCCAATAAATACTTGCGAGATCGTTCTCAATTTATATTATATGTTATTCACGCATGAATGCAAAGTCACGTTCTATTTGGATATCAAAAAAATCGCATAAGATTCGAATACAGATTTTTGATCCTGATTCGTATGATTTTTATATATTTGACTTTTGAAATATATACAGAGCATCCCGCGGCTTTGCCACATACAGGGTAAAGTGAAATAGCTTATTTCAGTAAAATAATCTATCGGCAGTACTTAGGATACTTCCCCTCAGTGTGGCACAGCCGTATGACGCTCTCTATAAACATACTGAGCTTCATCCGGCAAGTCTAAAAAGGCTTTTTCTCGATGTTTTTTCCAACTGAAAGAAACTTGTTACATTATGTAAACAAAAATAACATCAATATATAAATATCGTTTGATACAAAAATAATATGATAAAAATGTCATGACAAATAACAGTTTTCTGTTGCATGTTTTTTATGTCTCTAAACGTACAAAACGATTGAACGGACAATTTACGGTTTTGTATGGAGTTTTTATTGTAAACATGCATCACGTTCGTTTTATAGTTGCTCATAAAAATATTGCCGTCGTTTTGTTGGTATTCAAGCTCTATGGTTTTTGTCTCTGAACTGTGAAGGTATTATTATATGTTGCTTGTATATTCGAAAGAGACTAAACAGTTTAGTTTTTGGAGATTTCTTATCGGGCATTGTTAAGGTACACCTGTCACTTTGAATTTGGCTTTGGCGTCAGATCCTTGTTACCTTCCTTTACGTTAGCAATACTTTGTGAAGTTTATACGTCGGCCCAGAAACGCAAGACGTCTCTACTTTCCAGGTTTTATTCGTGCGCCATCTATACACATGACATAAAAAGCAAAACTTATAGACGATCTTTTCCTGCTGACCCACCAATTTTGGGTTTAGCTGAATAAATGATAACATGAGCATATAATTTTTGCAAGTACGTAAGCATTCCCGCAGGTTACGTGTATTTGAATAAATTATTTTGAAATATCAAACATTATAAACAACCCCAATTCCTTTTTAGTGTATTAAAATATTTCAAGCTTTTCATACAATGTTTATGGTCTGCAAGTATTCCATCTATTTTTTTTATATGAGATGTAGCAAGCGCTTCCGCAAATTTGATGTTAAGTAGTCATAGCTCCCCAACATTCACATCTAACTTGAGCCAGTCGTGCTCTAGTTCAAGTTTAAGTTCTTATTTGTAACTGATGCATCACTCCTGAGAACTTCGGAGATACTCGCTTCGATTGTGATTGTAGCCGGCAAACACATCTCGCAAATCTAAATACAGGAGAAGGAGAAATAGAAATTTAAATGTTTTATTTAATTATAAGATATTTACACTTAATGAATGTTAAACTTACCCTGTAAAAGCACTATTCAGCTAAGATGTCCGGCTAAGATTGACCGGGATAAAAAACCGGCGGAAAGACGGCTGCATCTCTTCTATGCGACATAACATCGCTTGGCATATATGGGAGTGGCATTACAAACGTTCACGGTCAAAATACATATACCTCTACCACCTACGTTCTTTTCATATCACACAAGGATGTGATGGGACGTAAGTTTCTAATTGGAGACGTATTGTATCTAAACACGTCTCGGCGGTCAGTCGATTACAGTGTCTTCAGGGACGATATGATCTTGTGTCCCTCACATTGCAACCCTAATTGGACGTGGTCTGCTTACCTTAGTAGATGTTGCTTACGTATTCTTTACCAATTTCAAATAAGATATTAATTATATCATTTTCTTACTGTTTTTTTTTAATCAAGACACCATATGTATATCAATAATACTTTTTCCACGAAACGAGTAATGTGAATCTATATTCATTTTTAATCTTATGTAACCTGGGTTCTCCACCAAAATCTACCCGAGACATCATACAAGATAATTAAAATGAAACAATATATCTTTAAATAGTAAATACTTAAAAGTTGACTAATATTCTGGTTCTAATAAAATCCATCTACACTAAATGTTAAGTGATCAGTAGATCAGTATGAGTAGTCTATATACATATGTATAATCACATCCTAAATCAAACATCACTGAGTATTGACTAAGATCGTACGTAGATGCGTTGCTGTCCCTGTAGCGCGGGACCAGAATAGCGCTACGGTACCTCCTGAATGTCGTAAGAGGCGACTAAAAGGAGGACGCTTGCCGAGATTTGGCACCTGGCCCTTTCGTTGGAAAGGGTTCAGGTG
>DWON01004529.1:0-16122 GCA_018251015.1 Phocides pigmalion okeechobee | reverse complement strand
CACATTCTATATACATATATAACATATGTACAGTACTTGTTTGAACTTATCTTTATAAATTACTTTAAAATTATCACTTCCACTTTAGACTAAAATATATTATATGTATAATAATTAAATAATTATAAATATGTATTTATAAAAATGATAGCTTAAATATTTAGTTTTAAATTGCATAAAATACATGATCATGCCGTAGATAATAATTATTAATGGATTTTTAAAGGGCGCATAATATAGCTGTAACCCAAAGATCAGAACCATGTGTCCAGCTGAAGGTGGACATGAAGCCATTTGCAGAGGCGTCAGAGGACTGGGAACCGCCAACTATTGCTCCCATGCAATCTGCACCCACAGTAAACCAGAGCCCTAAAGAGCAATCCACAGTGCAAACAGTACAACAGGCTGACAAGCCTGAAACTCAAACTGGCTTCCAGGGTTTGATCATGAATCAGGTATCTATATACATAAAATAATTGAGGTTGCCACTGTGCACATTTCATACAAGACCTATTGGTTTGATTTGAATAAAAAAAATAGGTTTACTTCATAGCCATTTGGTCTATAAAAAATGACTAAATACCTTAATAAAGTTCAAAATTATAATTTAGAGAATCCACAAATTTTTATAAACACTATGTTATCATATGTGTTTTCTCCGTATGGAGAGCTGGATCAAGCAGTGTGTTCTTAATATAATGAACAATGAAAATGAAGTCGCAGATATCCACTTGTTAAATAGTATATATTGTTACTGGCTTTTGCGCACGACTTTGCAAATTAATTGCATGAGTTAACTTACTGATTTAGTGTACTGTTTTGCAAAGAAATCATAACTCATCTCATTATGAGTATGAACAATTAATGACTTCATAGTCATTAATTGTTCATACTCATAATTCATATATAAGTTTGATATAAAATTATTCAACACTTTCCCTGCCATCTACAACTCTACTGTACTGTGCGGGGCAATGCGCTTGCGGCTTAAACACCCGTGTTGTGCATGGAAATCTGTATGGATTGCAGACGAACAAAAGTGCTGTGTTCGGCGCTACAAGACTGGGAGCGGACATTATATCTGTATATGTGTAGATGGTACACAGATGCTAAAAAATACAATATTTCTCTGAATTGTCAGCGCATCTTCAGTCTAGAAAAATAAGCTTCAGCTTAGTACTCCCACAACGCTGACCAAAATCTTATATATAAGTCCCACTTTGAAAGTATTACATCACTGCATTAATTACACATAATGGCTGCAATATTTTTTTAATTTCATTGCTGGGCATGCATTTGTGCCCACAACTGGGAAAGGCTTCAAACAATCTCGCATATCGATCAAATGCAGACTGGTAGTTAGAATAAGATATAAACTTATAAAGTTAATGACTATGAATATAAATTTGATATACAATTATATGATATTTATAATGATACCTAATTATGATAGTTTTAATGATACTTACTTAAAACCTGTACATTTAAAACGAACTTGTGTCCCGAGGGATGGTAAAACATGAAAAGCAATTTCATTCAAGACGATTTTTTTACTTTAAATTATTGTAATTGCAACATCTTGTATGAATATTCTAAATTATTTTTTCACCTATTTCTAGTTTTAACTTCAGACTTCAGAGTATCTAAGTGTAACATAAATTTATTACATTTTCATTAATAATGCTAACGAGTCATATGAAAAAGTGAAGTGAAAGTGAAAGTAGATATAAGGCATTGTATTAGTACTGCTTATTATTCTTAGACAGTTATTTGCATACAACTATCTTTGCTATTAGCATATAGCATTGCATAAGCTTAAACTTTAGTCTTAATAACGATTTTACCACTAACCATAAACAATAAAATTCTATATGCGATGCATTGACAGCCATTTTTAATACTTTTTAACATATTCAGTCTAGAGAAATAAGCTCCAGTTTAGTGCAGACTCCCGCAACGTTGACTCGATCTAATATACACATGAGCGGCGCTGTGAAAATGCTAAGTAGTACCGCCCCAAGTGTAGACATTGTGATACTAACTCCAAATGGATCAGGAAATTTACCTAAAACCGGTCACAAACTAGCAAAGACTACTATTCTGTGGAATAAGTTGGCGTATTTTTTAGCATAATAGATTTTTATGTTAAGTGATCACTGCAGCTCATGAACAATATTTTTTTATGTGAGAAGAGTAACAAACGAGCATGCAAACCACCTGACGTTAAGTAGTCGCAGCCCATAGACATCCACGTATAACAAACACGACTGAAATCCTATCTGAGCTCGAACGTACATGCGTGGTTACTCCTGAGGTTAAGATAGTCGCCTCCCTTCGAAATGTAACCGGTAACCGCACCTCTCCAACCGAAACCAAGTAATGCTTTACGGCGGATTAGGAGGTCGGTGGTGGTACCTCCCCAGTCTAACTATTGTTCTCTCACCTCAGAAACTTATCTAACCTTAACATTTTTATTGCGGCGTTCATTATAATATATGTATTACATCGAGTCAGTGTTACGGGAAGGCCGTTTCCGCTTCCGCTAAACCGGAGATATTTTCTGTAGATTGGAGATGCGCGATAATTCGCCGAAATATTGTGTTTTTAGCATCAATGTAGCATCTACGAATACACGAACGTAATATCCGCGCGCCGACTTGTAGCGTCGACGTAAATATAGCACTTGTGTTCGCCCGTAATCCATACAGATTTGTTAATACATGACAGGTGTAAATATGCCGCAAGCGCGTTACGTACGCTGCGTAATACACAGCATTGGACACAGTAAAATCGGACATTGTGTATTCATTTGTTGTATTGCAATTTTTTTGTTTACATCAGAAGCTTAGCAAAATGGCATATATGCTACCTCATTTAAATTGTCGCAGCAACCCATGGAAATTCTCATACGTTGATATGTAGATGCGTTGCTACCCCTGACGAATTAAACCGTAGGTGTTAAGTAAGGTAAACAGCATCTTTTCAACCGAAAAACAAGAGTTGCTTACGGCGGATTATAAGAACTGCGATAATACCTCCCCGATCAAAATATAGTTCAAACATTTGCATACTTGCTATTTTGGATGAAATCTATCTAGGTACCTACAGAGACTGCTTTGCTCACAGCAAAACTACAAGTAAATTTTGTTCTTACAGGTTGAAAAGACATTTAACATGGTGTCGAGAGCCCTTAACCTGTATGATGATCCCAACACACCACCGCGACCACCATTGAACGATATCGAATTTAGAGCCTTCTTGGATACTGTTGGACAAATAACTAACACATCTAAACTAAGAGAGGTTATCTATTGCGGAGGTATTGAACCAAGTTTAAGGTAATTCTCACTTATGATAAAAAAATATACTAAAAGCCACTCATTGAAAATCCCTGTGTCAAGAGAAAAATGGATATACTTAAAGTTAGGTATACAAATACTCAGACCCAGAATAGAAGTCTCTATTGATAAATTTGAGGTCTGCCCTCAGCCCCACCGAACCTGATACCTACTCCAGACCGGATTAATTTGTGAGTATTACTGTGCTCACACTACAGTACTACTGTACTCACACTACAGTACTACTGTACTTACAAATCAAATCGGTCTGCAGCAGTGCCACACATGTCAACTACACTGAGATATTATTTGAAATCAAAAATATTTAGGTATTCATTTCTATTTATTATTATTACGATTATAGATCTTTTTTAACCTATTGCTTTAAACAAAGATATTAATTCCAGAAAAGTTGTGTGGAAGCACATTTTAAATGTTTACCCGGATGGTATGACTGGTAAAGAAAGAATGGATTACATTAAGAAAAAAGCGAATGAATATTATGCGTTGAGAGCTTGTTGGAAAGATTGTATTCAGAAAGGCAAAGTAAGTATGTAATATAACATATTATTTATTAATAATAATAAAAATATTTTTGCTATGAATTTTAATATTATCGGGATTTCAATTTTATGACGCGTAAATCCTTCCATATTTAACGAATCTGGACACTAACCCTTCTTCATACCTAGCATTTTATGTTACAGACTTCAGATGCGACTCATTTTTATATAAAGGATAGCATCAGTGAGCACACTTAGCATATATGTTGGAATAATTTCCCCATTCAATACATTTAAGTAATTCTCGGAATTTAATTGAATTACAAAATATGCATTTTTAGGTTAACGCTGATTTGGCTTATGTGACAAGTATGGTTAGAAAAGATGTTCTTCGTACTGACCGACATCACAACTTTTATGCTGGTAGCGATGACAACCAGAATATTGCATCTCTTTTCAATATACTGACAACGTGAGTATGTTACAACTGACACTATTTAAAGGGTATGAGGATTACGATATATTCATATATATATTATTCATATTACATATTGATACATAGCATTTTGTGAATTTTACGGCGACAATGATCAAATATTGATGGACTATTTCAAGTAAAAATATTAATTTACTTTGACAATATTATTGATAGTCTTGTATTGTTACGAAATCTAATCCTATATAATTTTTTCTTAGGCTATATAAAAATATAGATTTTTAAACAGATGAACAATATAAATATGTTTAAACAGTTTTTGTAAATGTACCAATATATTACTACATGAGCGATATAGGCATTATTGTACGCTTTAACTGAAAAAAACCAAGTTAGCGTCTGATGATAATGCTCTTAAAGAAAAATCTGCGAAGGTATTTCATAAAAAAATAAAGTTACAGTAAGTAATAACATTACAGGTATGCGCTGTATCATCCTACAGTGAGCTACTGTCAAGGTATGTCCGATCTGGCTTCACCTCTTCTAGTAACGATGGGCGATGAGGCCCATGCTTACATCTGCCTCTGCGCTCTCATGGAGCGGCTATACCCTAACTTTTTGCTGGACGGAGAAGCAATGACACTAAAATTTTCTCATTTAACAGAATCACTACAAGTATATGATCCAGACTTTTACAATTACTTAAAAACGCAACAAGCCGATGATCTGCTTTTCTGCTACAGATGGTTACTTTTAGAAATGAAAAGGGAGTTCGCATTCGAAGATGCCCTCAGAATGCTGGAAGTATTGTGGGCCTCACTGCCACAGAAAAGTCCGAATATGGAGTTGTCTTTAATGGAAAGAGAATTCGATCCCTTGAAAGAAGTAGAAGTGGATCCTCTCCCACTAAGTCCTCTCATTAAAGCGCCACGTGAAAATGCTTATACCAAAGTGTGTGCAATAAGACGCCAGAGTTCCAGTTTTAGTTTAGCGAATATCAAAGCACCGAAACTCGCTACTACTAAACAAGCTAATCACAGTCTAGATGAAAATGCCGCTCGTAAATCTTTAAGTAACTCATCTCTGAAACACGCAAAAGAATTTCAAAGTCTAGATGATGCTGTGCTGCACAAATGTAAAGATAATTTTGGTGATAAAAATAAGGAAAACGTCACAATCGAAAAGGAAGCTAAAACGTGCATCAAAAACAATATGAAAAGTGTGCCTGAACACGATAAACTAGGGGTGAATCAAGAAACGACGCCATGGTCCAGTACAGGGAATTTGGTTAATGGCATTACGCACATAGATGTTAAGGAGACTCCATTGGGCAGCCAAATAAGAATGTTGAGGGATAAAATATCAATACATAACAATAGATTTTTCTCATCCCTTGATAAACTTGATGATTCGTTGGATGTTGATAATACAAATACAAATAAACCAAAAGTGAAAATGATAAAAAATTTAAACGAATTTCTAAACTTCGCAACCGGCAGCAAACCAAGCCATGTTAAGCAAGAAAAACTACAGAGGACTCATTCGGTTATTGAGCGTACACGTTCAAAAGAATGCCCCAAAATTACATTAACAAGAACTTCTTTTGAGGAAAACGATCTGTCGCAAAATATAAATTACAAGAAGAATTTCAAACTGAAATCTGCTTATTCTGATACGAACGACGGCAGCAGCCCAGACGACTCTCAAGAGTACTATCCCATGACAACGTCAATGACACGAGAATTAAGACTGGAATTGGAGCATTTGGATCGCCAAGTGTTCGGCCCATCGTACATTAATAGATGCAGTATGATTTATGATTCTCCATCAGAATCTACGAGCACTGAAGAAAAAGAAAAACCGAAAAACGCGTGTGTAGACGTGAAACAAGATTCTGCACTGGAAGTACAGACGGAAATAGAGCCAGTAGAACCTTTGAAACGGTCGCCATTATTTGAAACTATAAAATCGAATGCGAGGAGTGCTGAAGACATTTATCTTTGGGAGAATCCTTTACATCGGAACACTCCAACAACTAGGACAACGGCGAGCTGTCCACAAACACCAGATGAGCAAGCCGAACTCGATTTCGACGGCGATACTGGAGAGATATTCGAAGAACATTCAGGGAAGAAATCTGTAACACCAATACGATTGCTAAGAAAAAATAACTCCTTGGAGCCCCAAGACTTATGCAGAGAAAATAAACATTCCAACGCACATTCCAGTGAATCTGACTCATCTGAAAGAGATCCAGTTGAATCGATAAACACGGGAACTGTCAAAAGCAAACAAACTGAACCTAGCTCCAAGTCTCATAAATTTTTCTCCAACATGTCTCAGGAGCTGGAGAACGCTAAGAAAAACTGTGAATCGCTACTGAGCGTGAAGCAGCCAAATTTGCACAGTGTGGCTTCCACGATTAATAATTTTCAAAAGAAATATGAGGTTTTTAAGCCACCAGTTCAGAAGAATACAGCCGTTCCCTCTGTGAGTGGTGATTGCACTACACGGAGTAGTATTAGCAGCCTTCCCTCCCCCACGACGTTCGGCGGGGGGAACCCATTCCTAATGTATTTATGTTTAACAGTATTATTGCAACATCGAGATTATATTATGAGGAATCGTATGGATTACAACGAACTGGCAATGCATTTTGACAAAATGGTTCGCAAACATAACGTAAACAGGGTATTGAATCAGGCGCGACAAATGTACGCCATTTATTTAAAACAACAAGCACACAAGACTGGAGATATCACTACATGAATAACGTAATAATTTAATTGCTCATATAATTCTCAGCAATCACTTCCGCATTTAAATGCGTATTTCTTAATGTATAATAGTTTCCTTCTTAATAATATTGTATAAAATTGGGTATCTATTTTATCGTAATTTTAAATTATGTATTCCAAAGACTTGTATTTTAAGTACTGATTTTCATGTGATATTATTTTATTGTAGAATTGTTTGTTTATTCTGGTCGAATTCGCGTGTATTTAAAAAAAATAAACAAGGAAAGATAGAAATAATAAATTTGCAAATGTTGCTCCAAAATATAAACAATAGTTATATATTGTAAGTAAAGTAATTCTAGTAACGAGGCATTTATTATATTTATTTATAAACGGATCTGCATAATCGCAAAATGACAAAATTTGCTTATTTCTTTGCAATATTGTATCAGTAAGCAACACACGTGCGTGATGGAAGAGAGAGAGGGTAAGGCTAAAGTAGAATAGTATGGTAGCATACAGGTATCGCCAAACTTTACGGCCAATGAATGTTTTCCAGCAAGTAACATATTACAGCAGTCGGTGGACCGTGAAAGGCAAAACCTATATTACAAAACATTATAAATATCCATGGTGACCGGTTGTAGAATCATATATTAAATAAAGTTATTATAAATTGATAATCTTCATATAGAATTAAATAATAAAAATTCAAATCAACACTTTACCTGCGGTACAACATTCTTGTGTATCATTTGGCGAAACGCGTTTGCGGCTTGTACACACCTATTGTGTACATAAAAATCTGTATGAATTACGGGCGAACATAAGTGCCTTGTTTACGTCGGCACTACAACTGCGGGCGGATATTACGTCTGTGTATTCGTAGATGCTAAATGGATGCTAAAAATACAACGGGAGACGGCTCCCGCAACTCTGACTGATATATGAACGCAGCAGTCAGTGGTAATAAAAATCTCTCGATACGCTGTTAAATAATGACAAGTAAAACCGAAAACAATACAAATTTTATTCTTGACCAAAGCGGCCATATAAGTTTGGCGACTTATATCTACTCTGGACAGGTACCTATGTACGTTAGAGAAATGACGATTGTAGCATGCAAGTCAGTTGTAACATAATCTATTTGTTGTTTAAAATCAGTCTCAATGATTTAGTTATTGAGCTTGTAAAATGAATTGTAAATTAAATATTATAATACCTACTAAAAACTATAATTATATAAACTTTAACTATTTGAACCACGTTGCGTTATCTATTTAAAACTTGTTCATATATGTCTTGACTATCTGTTTAATATTAACACTATGTACCTATAAATTGCAAATTATTTTAAACGGCAGTTGCTTAACAGGCCTATAAAATACCATATTGTATCAGCTGTGCTTAGGTGTTTAAAACATCCAACTTTACATAGATCGAAATAGGTTATGCTACTTACAAATTTTAAGCCTGTAAATAAAGTATTCTGAACAATGCCCACGTATTATGATTTATCTCCTATTTTTTATCATGTAACAATAAAATGTTACTCCAATTTTCAGACACTGGCAACAACGTAATTGGACTGGACGTGCTAGGAACGTTTACGTATTTTCGCACGAAACATGAACACTTCGACGTTCAAGTGTAGCGGCTGAGAGTTAATATCCTACCGCTATTCTTGTCATAAAAGCCTTGTAATGCTCCGATTTTTATTACATTATAAGGCATATGTATAAATATGAACAATTCTATTTCACTCCTTGTTAACAGCAACGCAACCACCACGTTCAAGACTCCTCCTAATTGAGGTTAGCGATCTAATGCAGGTTACACACTTTGGTAGAAATTCGCTTATTCACGAGCTGAGAATGTTATTTGGCGCACATAGAAGCGCGTATTCGACGTATGTATAATTAATCTCCTATGCATTGGTGCACATACATACCGCCTTATTATCTGTTCGTATAAGAATGTATTCTTTGGTGAGATTGTAAATAAAAAAAATGAAAATAGTCAAGTTGCAGTAGTAACATACAAATTATCTTTAACACCGACTGCAGCGCCCATATTTTAGATCGGGTGTGTTGGGAGAGGCGGCACTAAGATGGAGCATATTGTCTAGATTAACAATTCACTGAAATATTGTATTTTTTAGCATTTGTGTATCACTTACACTTGTGTACACAGACGTAATGTCACGTCCCTAGTCTTGCAACGCCGACGTAAACAGCACTTTTGTTCGCCCGTAATCCATACAGATTACTACGTACAACACAGGTGTTTACTAGCCACGCGCGTTGCGCCGCGTAATATGCAGAAGTAAACGCCGCAGGGAAAGTGTAAATTTAATAAAAAACACTGCTTTCAATAAAATTTTATTTCTTATTCTATAATTGCGAACGAATGTATTAATTATTGTACATTATTGTGTAGGTTTACATGAGAAGGCACGTGAAAATGCGTATTATTTTCTAATTATGTGCGAGAGCTATGTCAAAGCGATATTTGGATAAAGCAAAACTTTTACGGCACAATACTACTGACATTGGAAGGAAATTGACGTGTTTTCAGTTATGTAACTTATCCAAAATTTTAATCAACCAATAGGACTGGGGCACAAATAAAATCAACCATGTCTCTTGATAATTTATTAACGCCAGGCCTACATCGAAGTCTTAAACAAACCTAACTGCTAATAGTTTATACAAAATTAAATAATATCACATCGAAAGCTTTTAGTCGTAAACGGAGAACGAAAATTTCTCTACGAGTTCAGTACTATGGGTACGTTATTATGGAATAGATTGTCTTGAGAGTTTACGTCATATTACAATTTACGTTAGTATTGGGGATAGAGATATTTAAATAGTATAACTAATAATTTTGTGATAGATCTACTTTCTCTTATTTCCGCCCGCGCCAGACAGGATCATGGCAATACGCATGAAGATGTTCAAGACGTCCAAGTACACAGCAATTGCTCTGAAAAAAAAACGTACATTGATCCATCATAATAAAATATATTTATAGTTTACACAAAGTAGCAAAAAGTATTCCTGTATTGACAGTTTTTAAGTATCACATTAAGACTAACGCTTCCATTTCTAATACGTCATTTCCTCTCCAGTAGCTATGGATCTGTGTAGAGATGTGATTAAAAAAATATATGATAATCATCGTTTCGTAAACTTTTAGTTTTTATATGATTTTAAACTAAAATTCTATACTTTACTATGTAGTTTCGCCGTGACCACGAGCCGTGCAACTGGTTCGAAATATCGGCAATTAAAAATCGTCAATCGTGAGTACCCGGTACATAATAAAAAAATCGTTTTTAGTTCGAACCTTTAACGGTTTTGTATCTCTCCTTCTCTATTACATATTACATATGCCTATTGTTTCCTAATAGCAGCAATGATGCGCTACATGTTTTGATTTCAAGCATAAAGTAAACTTATACACTCGAGCACACACTAAAATACTCATCAAATCAGGTCAACATTAAGTAAGACTACTGCCAAATGTATATGTAGTAACCAGCATCCTTGACCCGCAATAGCCAATTGACGTAACGTCAAATTACATCTTTTGATGGAAATAGTGAACGAGAATAGAATAATATGCTATCCAATCTCTCTCATAACTCCACCCCAAAATTCCCTGAGTTACACATTCAATTGAGACAATGTTAGTAATCCAAAACGCTTAAAACTTTCTAAATTGATTGATTTAGATACATATGTAACGTACAATATAGCTCCATCACTTACGAGTTAATAGGATCGTAGGGCTGGAAACCGTAAGCAGGATGCATCTCGGCGCGCTTGATGATAGCTTGCGTGTCGTATAGTAAGAATCCACCAAATACGATCAGGCCACCATACAGGCTAAGGGAGTATAAACCTGAAAACAGTATATTAAAAAGAGTTTAATAATCCAATAATTATTAAATTTAATAAAAAAGACAGTGCTAATTGCACTGTATAGAATCACCTAAATTATATAAATGAAACAAATGAAAAATGACATACATACGTAAGGGCATAAAGCAGAATAACTTTGAATATATTTCCAAAGCAATGCAGAGGTTTTAAAAACAGTATATTAAAAGGAATATCTTAAGTACTAAATAGGACATTTTTAACACTCCCTGCAGCGTACGCTACTGCTGTTACACGATGCAACGCGTTTGCAAGATGTACATACCTGTCGTGTACGTACAAATCAGTATGGTTTACGGGCGAGCTCTCTGAATTTCGCATGCGGCAACACCACAACCACATTTATTAGTTCTAGTGGAGTATGTGGAGAGGATATTACAAAAAAAGTATCAGAGTGCGCGCACCTGCACCAAGCGCTGAAGTAGGCGGCAGGAACATGCCGGCGAGGGAGGCGGCGAACACGGCACCCAGACCCATGGCTAGCGGCGCCCGCATGTTGAGGAACTCGCCCGACGGCGCGCACACGGCCACCGTGCTCAGCCCGCCCACCACGCCTGCCGTGTACCTGGACAACATTTATAGATGGTAGAACATATTTCGAAATGGGAACTAACAGTCACCCTCGAAATCCGTGAAAGCACTTTCGTGTTTCATTTGTAGGTCTGGTTGATCATAAGCGATGGAAAAAATTAGAGTGACGTCGTGCACATTCGGAATTTGGATGGATGACCATGAGTGGTTTCGTTCCATACACATTTCCGTATTTCTGAATTTATATTCATCTGTGTACCCTCTTATTAATTTAAGATACAGCAGTTACTATAGATAGATGAGATCGTAAAACATTGTCGAAGGTTAATGATTTCGAGTGATGATGATTATGGTTGAGTCAAAAACCTCCTATAAAATAACGATGTCTCCATCATTCTGTATTTGAGCACTGCAGCAGCTAGCTACAGCAGCACAGCTACCTCTAGGTCTCTTCCAATAATGAAATGTGAAGCTCAACAGTTGGCTATAAAAAGGGTTGCAGCATTAACATAACTATTTATTTACATCTTTTATGTTACTTTTGCTGTACTGTGTCACATGTTTGATTGTTTCATTTAAAGTACACATTTCAATTCACTTCATATACATAATGCAAAAAACAGAACTCCTTGTTTTAATGTGAAAATAAATTTAATGTATTTCAAGGTCAATTTATTTATGAAGTTATTCTGTTATGTTTACTCCAAACTTTTATGCCTTAAAAACATGTATGACCTCATTGCTACATTGTGTACTACTTCTTTGATAAAAATAAAGTAAAAATTTCAACTAATATTGTGATCTTCAACAACTCCGTAAATTAAGACACAACTTATTCAACTTTAGTCAAGTTTTTTTTATTAATACGACAATTAGCTAATGGGAATGCAGGCCGCCTGTTGTTTAATGAACAGCAACCATAAACATCCATGTATATCATTACTAACTGCTAATGTAAACTTTATAACGAATTTAAGTCTGGCTGAAGACATGACTAAAGTTCTATCTATGTGATCATAAAAGAAAGAGGAAAGTACCCACAACAATATGCAACACATCTCCAGCAACACATCTAGATGTGTTGTTAGAAATGTGTTGCTACGCCTTAGGACTGTGATATTCACCAAGCTTGTGAACCATACCTTTCAAATGGAAACATAAAAAATGTTTTAAAGTATGGTCGGTGGACGTGGGCCTAGTATAATTCTACATTATTGAATCAACTTCACAAATAATTTGAGTGATTTTGTGCAATTGTGAATGATGCAAACAAGCAATTGTGTTTGTTTCCAGAATCACCTTACATCTTGAATCTGGATATATAGCTAGTCCTTAAATAAAATTACCAAGCAGCGCGAATCAAGATAGGTCCACCGAGGAAGCAGATAGGTGCAATAACAGCGCCCATAATGCCAGTGTGGACCATCCACGCCAACTGTTTGGGTCCAAAGCCAGGCTTGTAATCCATGCCGCGCACCACCATCCCAGAACCAATCATCAGGCCCATTGTGACTATAATTGACTGGAATTATTAAAACATACAATTTACCACATATAAAACGATGCAAATTATATTTTCATGGCCAAAATAAACTCCATAGTCTAATTAGAACAGATTCACTCGTAAAATCCATTTGATTCAAATTGTTTATTTGTACATATTCTTATTACAACTGTTAATCTCAAAAAACTCTCTCTGATAAAAGAAACTTCAAATGATGGAAGTTGCATTTTTTGATTGCATAACATTAAGAAATAACTTACCATCCACCCATTCCGTGCTACCAGGTTAAGCAGAGCTGGTGTTCTAAATACAGTGATAGCACTACCCGCTGTCAGTAACAGAGAGCCAGCAATGTATCCATAGGTAGCTTTGATGCGGTCTTTCACATATTGTGGCCAGAGACTGGTGACAAATCAAATATTACACTATTCCATAAATCAAACACATGAAATTAAAAATATAGAACACCATTTCTTAAAAAAAAAGAGTTTTTTATAATCAAAATAAAGTATCAGAGACTTTTTTTTATTTCACCTTAATTATGTCATTTAATTAACCTCAGATCATTAATGCAGTTACCATGATACTATAGTTTCAGGGATATTTTTAAAAGTGCATGTTAACTGTTTTTTCTACTGAAAATTTCTAATGTGTAAATGCCGCAGTTCCCTGATGTCACATGTCTGGCATAACCCCAGCAGCATCCCAACCATGATCAAGTAATGATTTGACTGTCCAAATATGACCTCTTGCAGTCATATACATATGTTTAATAGATAATAGTATAAAATTGTTAAATTGTGAAATGAGTCGTTGATACAATAGATTAATTATAAATAAACAATTACTAAAGTATCAAGCATAAAAATTTAAAATAGACATCTTTCATACATGACAGGATATATAATAATGTTCATGCAAAAAGCTCTTCATTATTTCATTTTATTTCATCAATCATAAAATCTTATCAGTGACCGTCCTTAATACAGCACCATCATGAAATTTACCATCTAAAGATAATTACTGAAAACAAGTCTTTCAAAATACATACAAACATTTTTTTGTAAGTTAAACCACATGAGTGCACATAAAAAAACAACTATGTTGCAATTATTCTTACTTTATTGATGTTCAATGAGACATTAACATTTAGCATAGAACTAAAATAATGACTTACTGTGCTTCTTGAAGAGTGCCGGGTTTAACTCCAGAACCATAATAGCAGAGAGCTACCATGCCCACTGCAGATGCACCTGCAAGCGCCCCCTTCCCCAAACTGTATGCTGTGAAAAAAATGTATTTCTTTTAACTCAATCTTTGATGAATTAAAAATTTCCAACTTCTTGGCTAAACAAAATATTATTTTTGAGTTAATATCAAGTAATGCAAATTATATCAACATTAACAATCACATAAAAAATATATTACATATATCATATGTACTTATTTCAGAAATATTTTAAACATAAGATCATTGAAATGAAATCCTATTTGAAAATTCTTTTTCATAGTATAAACAGGCAACTCATACAAATCAAACAAATATTACCAACCATTTGGACCAGCCGGGGCCATTAATCTCTCCCACAGAGTAGGCTGGCTCCTGGTGGCGACCCGGGAACGTGGCTCACGAGCATAGTTCCTCACGACATAGTTTCTGGGCACAAACCGCTGTGGGACAGGCGATCTCAGCGTCTGCGAAATGCTGAACGACGAACGGGCGACACACATACGCGACAGCATGATGCAATCTAAGAAAAAATAATAATTTGAAAATTTCAGAAAGCTATTCTTATAAATTTATAAGGATAACCAGCAGTGGCACGCGAAAGAAAAAACATTTATACTATTGTGCAACACTATCAATAACTTGAGCGACAGAAAAATCAATATATGCGGCAAGTGCAATGCACAAAAATAAACTTACATATATGTATTTTTTTCTATGTAATACTATGTTTCAATTTTTTTATTATAATATAGTTATGATTATGAAATAGTGACTTTTGATAAACCGGTACCTATTTAAATGGTAAACAATACGTAATGGAAATTGCAAGTCGGACTTCTTCGCAGTTCGGTTTCTAGAAAATAAAACACTTGACATTGACAGTTAACCAGGCGATGTGACAAATCGTTCATTATTGTACTCTGTAATATATCTGCTTACCCTATGAAAATAAAATTGTACGAAGAATGCTCATGGAAGTTTTGAATCTCTTATACACCTTGGACATTATATATATAGATTTACTATACATAATATCTATGGCAGCTAGTTAATTACCGAATTAAATCATTTATTAATGTGGTACTATCCTACAAAGAATTATGTACAAAGTATTCACGTAATTTGCATATTGCATTATCTATTTTTATAACACAGCTGTGGTTGTCAGCTATATTGTAAAAAAATAAATGTCAATAGTCAATACCACACCGTTAATGTCAAAACAACCAAATTGAACGCACTCACGTGTTCTAAAATCTTTAGAATAGTTGTAAATTTGAGAAAAAAAAAACTAAGTACTTATTTTGAATTTCCATTAAACATAGCAACTGCAATACAGCTTAATATACTATTGCACTAGCCAACAATGAAAAAACGTAAAGAAGCCCCCGTAGCTTCAGAAAATTCAGGTTAGGTTGTCTTTTATGTTTAATAAATTATTTGTTATTAATATTGATTGTAGTCATATTATTCATTTAAAATATTACAGATTCTGAAGAAGACCTTAGTCCAGAGGCACACAAAAAATCTTTGGAAAAGTTGAAAAAAACTGACCCTGATTTCTACTCATTTTTGGAAGAAAATGACGAGAATTTACTAAATTTTGGTGTGGATTCTGATGAAGAAGGCTCTGATAAGGAAGCTGAAGATGATGAAGATACCTTGCATGTGCCGGGACCTCTCCAAGCGGACAGTGATGAGAGTGATTATGAGGTGAGCAAATTTTGTTATGTTGTTGAGCATATTAGTTTTAAAGGTGGTAGAGCCGTTAGAGCTCGCCCGGGGCGGCACCACCGCCACCCTCATAACCCGCCTTAATGCAACATGTTCTTCATGTATTGTGTTTCGGTTGGGGAGGTGTGGTTGCCGGATACACATTATTGGAGGCGACCAT
>DWON01004528.1:0-16123 GCA_018251015.1 Phocides pigmalion okeechobee | reverse complement strand
GTGGTCACTGCAGCCCATGGACAACCACGTCCAATCTCAAATGGAACAGAAGTTCTATTTAAGGATGGACGCAGATGTGTTCCTACTGTTGAGGACTAAGATGGTCGCTTCCAATAATATGTATCCGGCAACCACACCTCCCCATCCGAAACACAATACATGAAGAACATGTTGCATTACCGCGGGTTATGAGGGTAGCGGTGGTGCCGCCCCGGGCGAGCTCTACCACAAAACAATACTTCAGTGAATTGTGCGCGCATCTTCTGTCTACAGCTCCAGTGGGAGATGTATAAAAATGGGAGAATTATAGTTCGATCGGGGAGGTACTACCGCCGCCCGGTAAAAATAATACACAACGCTTGGACCATATATTTGTTTCACAGTGACACTATTGTGTAGGAAACATTCCAATTTCATTGATATGTGTAGAGCAATAGGCAGTATATTACAGTGAAAATTCTAAGTCACGTGTGTTTAACTAAAACGGATCAAGCTCGTAATCAAAATTTAACACCCTGCTAAACGCGAACGTTCTCAGTTGGTGCGGCGCAATTCGGTCTTTTTTAACAACATAGAGATTATAATTCTTATCCCTACTATATATACAAGGGAAATGTTGTTTGTTTGTTTGTACGTGGCGTATTAAAAAATCGTATTGGTCTAATACGAGGCTTCCGGGTTCGAACCAGCCAAGTAGATATCGGTATAACTAATTATAATAAACGCCTAGCCTAAATAATGTAAAGCGAATAATCAGTTTAATGAATTTAAGTATCTGTCTCTAAGTTCTGGGTCTGGGTGTTGTATTTTTCTTTGTGTGTGACCAAGGTTTCAACGACACAGGAAGTCTTGGATTGAGGCTTTGAATTTAGAAAATCGTTTCTGATGTGAACACTTCTTTTTAAACTCGCGTCAGGACACAGGACAGATCAGGTTGGGACGGATCAGATTAGGACAGGGAGAATAGGCTGCCGGCGCAGGCCGCAGGAGAGGAAGTATCCGCCTCTCTTTTTTATCTATTTCATTGACATTTGACATACATGATTAGTTGTAGAGTGTTTTCATTGCCGAAGTACAACTGTACTGGTTAGTATAGTAATTACGACAATTTTCGAAGTAATGTAAAGCTTTTTTCGCTGATTTTTCTCTCGGTCAACTTTAGTTCGGTTACACTGATGAGTATTGAAAGCAGATGAATTGACTATTTTACATTGATTCTTTAACATTGAATGTATGTAAAAACTTATAAAAAAATATTTTTCCATATAGCGACAACTGATATATATAAAAGTGGTAGAGCCGTTAGAGCTCGCCTGGGACGGCACCAGCGTCACCCTCATAAATCGCCGTAAAGCGACATGTTTTTCTTGTATTGTGTTTTGGTTGGGGAGGTGTGGTTGCCGGACACACATTATTGGAGGCGACCATCTTAGTCCTCAAGAGTAGGTACGCATCCGCGTCCATCCTTAATTAGAACTTCTGTTCTATTTGAGATTAGATGTGGTTGCCCATGGGCTGCGGTGACCACTTAACATCAGGTGGCCTGCACGCCCGTTTCTTACTCTTTCACTATAAATAACAAAATGTACCTCAAAATGTGTATACAGTACATAAACGATATTAAACGAATGTTATCGCGGAATGTATACATTTTGTTACATAACGGGTACTCACGATTAACGCTTTATTGTTGATATTTCAAACCAGTTGCATGGCTCGTGGTCACGGCGAAACTTTGTCGAAGTATCGAATAATATCACGCCGAAGTCTATAATATAATGAAATATCGGCAATTAAAAAGCGTTAATCGCGAGTACCCGTTATATAACATAATGTACAGTGTACATTACCTCTGGCCTTAGTGTAGGCTATCTATTATCACGCAATCAATCAATCAAATATGCTTTATTGTACACAGCAAAGGATACACAGCATAAAATACAATAAAACCAATATAGTAGTGGTGACCAAAAGGCGGTCTTATCGCTACAGTAGCGATCACTTCATGCAATATTATATTTGAACTGAATAATAACTTAATCTAAGTAGTTAAGATAACCGTCTTATTAAGCAATACTTTTCTAATTACGTACACGCAAGTACAGTCTGGCATCTAAGCTTATATTTCTCAAGCAAAATCACAGGTTTACGTGAGTACTACAATTTACGTATTTCTCACACAGTGGATATTAGTAATTTGGTTTGGGTTCGAAATGTCGCCTTTAAAACATACGTGGAAAGGATTATAATGCTTTGGCGTTGTGGATTTACAATTTCGTGGGTCTAGCTGCCGTAGATTAAAGGTTTACCTACTCTGCTTAAATGTTTATTTAAAAAATCTAATTATATAATCTAATTACTTTCTTCTATTACTTTTCTGATAATTTCTAATTACATAATCTGATTTCTTTTTTGATAGCAACCACAAAGTCCCGAAAAGCAAAAAAATAATATCTTTACATTATTTTCATGAGAAAAAGTATTTTTGAAAATTCCAAGTTAATTTTATTAATATTATTAATGCGAAAGTTTAGTAATTTAGATTTAAGTTAGCACACACGGTACGAATTTTGCTAAGCCAGCTTATCTTGTCTCATTAGCGCCGCTGAGATGATTGGTGCGTGGTGCTAGAGAACTCCACTAGTACGTTTCTAGATTCTGGTTTTTTCTATAAGCAGAAAATGAGGCCACCGAGAGCGAGAGGTTTTTTACTGACTGAAAATCCCACATAACCCGTAATCGTTCCCCCTATATCGGGTAACTTAGAAAGGTTTTCCCCCAAGAAGAAATAGCCCAGTTAATTTAGCAAAAAATATACCGGCTATATATCACAAGTTCTAAATACGAATTTAGTGTCAGTGATTGGACGATTTTAGAGATCATGTTTTCAATTAATTGACATTGACATATATGCATAACATATTTTCAGTATGATCTAAAAAGTGTCCTAAAGTCTTTTTATATATATTTGTTTCTTTTCCATTTCTTCCACCTCTTCATATACAACCTACATTATCGTACGCACTTCTCCAAGGTTGGCTGGGAGAAAGTCTTACTTTGCCTTAAGTCCGCATTTTTTAAATTATATAAAGTCAATAGTTAATAAATTGATAAATTAATTAATAAATAAAAATTGCAATACGTAACTACTTACTAATCCTAATATCTTAAAAATCATAAATAGGAAATTCAACGGTTTTATTTAAGATTTTGGTGCTCGGTGGTGGATTGTTGGTGGTGGAACTACGTTAGGTGTGCTAAAATGGTTTTACCGAAATACAGTTAATTCTTCACTGCTGGCAATAACCCGTTCATCCGTCAGAAATAAATTTTATTATGTAACCCAGTTCGCTACGTGACGACACCTCTAGAGGCTAACCCTTTTAAGAGAATTGCAACCATTCCATCCTAATATTAGTTTATAATTTGAAGAATGGGATCTTAGTTTTTGAAATTCCACGTTATATTATAGTTTAAAAAAGGCGTTGCATTAAATTTTGATTTTGGTTCACATTTAAATGAGATTATTTATGATCTAAATGATCTCTAAACTGGATTAAATTTAAATGTTAAGTTTGCCAAAGATGCGGGTGTTGTGCCGAAAATATTGCTTATTTTTAATAAAAAAGAACTTATAATTAAGTATTTATAAAATGAATACAAAAGCAATTTCCATAATATAATAGGTAATTTGTTTTTATTACTAAATAATAATCTAAATAATATTTTATTAATTTGTACAGGATATAAGTACAAGACAAATAATAGGGAGTGGCAGCAGAGAGAAGACATGACAGTCGAAGAGAGCAATATGTCATATCAGTCAGCATTACCCTAAAAGCGTAATAAATCAAAAATTAATACCAAAACATTGTAATCCAAGAGTAATATAAACTTTTCGTACCGATTCGTCCAATTTTTTTACTCAATTATAAAAATACATGGTTACACACATACATACATTCAATATAATTTCAAGGAACTCCAAAACTGTTCCAACATCCATTCGCTGCGGGCGGGACCATAGCTTGCGAATAAATATAACTAATTAAGCACATGTTTTCCGGCCAAATACAGTCACAATTAGTTCCAACCACAGACTAAGCAACGCAAATTAACGTCAAACGATCGTCGGTTCCCAGTTCCCACACATAAATCTCGATCGGTGAATTAAACTGTCGTAAAAGATAACGACTGACAGCGGCAAAGGCTAAACAAACTTGGAACGGTTGACCGAAATTCTACATAACCGTACAGAATGTCAATGTTTATTATAGGGATGGTATGGAGGTATAGCGCCGAATCGGAGAAGACGGAACTACCGATTGGGCTTATATGTCCGATTTCGGTTTCGATTTCGACTTATAATCGGAAGTTATAGGAGGATAACGGCTGTCAAAATCCAATGCTGGAATTTAATTCAGCATTTGTCTTCCCGCGCGGCCAGATACATAGCTCTAAACATAATAAGGTAAATAAGATTGAAATCCTGTCTAAGATCGTATGTCGATGTTGTTATTCTTGAGGACTGATTTGGACTAGCTTGTAAATTTGCTTGTAAACCATTCCAATCGCAACACAAGAGCTGTTTTAAGGTAGATTATGAAGTCCGCGATGGTACCTTTTCTGTCGAGACCGTTCTATCTACTACTAAATTTATTATTATTGATAAAATCAAACAAGCCCATGAAATTCACACAATTGGTCCAATTTTAATAACAAATGGTAAATTTGAATAAAAAAAGGCTAAATGTTTCAGCTAATTGAATGCAGCATATATTGGAAAACAAAAAGAGCTTAAAAGCTCGGTTTCTTTTTCATTTCCTGCCAAAAGCTCATATACGGTTGTTATTGCTCGGCTGCAGTTTGTAGCGGAGCGCAAATGAAACTTTCGCCCTTGTGCTTTCAGAGATACGTGTTAACTTAATTGTTTAACGTTAAGCTTTTTGTTTACGACTTTTATTAGAACTGTAATTTATCTCGAGGTAAGGTTGTACATACATATCGCTACTTCAAAACAGAAGGGCCACAACGCGAATAGACTTAATTTTACAGGAATGCCATTTAAAGTTTTCAAAATCAGTTCTTGTATAATTGCTTTGTAATTTTAAAACTGATAAATAGGTGTTATACACTGTTAGAAAGACATTTTTATTCTGCTTTTAATGGTTGATTTGGATATGTGACAGACAAAATTTGAATTTTTACAATAAAAAGGATTTTGAATGTTTTTGGATTTGTGGCCCTTTTGTTATAAAGTAACGAAGTATAGCATCATCTTATTTCATAGATGTTTTAAGATTAAGGATGCGATAGATAAGTCATTAGTAAATTTAGTATTAAACGCATGCTATATATCCAATATCATTGTATAAGAATTTTTATGTAAGAAGGGTAGCAATAATTATGCAGGCAACCATGTTAAGCAGTCGCTGCAGTCCATGATCGTCTATATACAACCTTAAACTAAAGTCCTATCTTAGGTGGTACTTAGTTTTGCTTGTAAGTGTAGCCGATGATCGCCTCCAACCCAAATACTAGAATAGCTCAACGGCGGATTATAGTTAACCATGGTATTTCTCCGGTCGAACAAAGGTGGTACCTTAAGCCCGAAACTATTTTTTTTTCGGAGAGGAAAGCTTTATGTGATAATCGACATTTTGAGGGAAGATGGGATTATGTGACATTTGCAAGCACTAATATCCCCTCTGTGGCTTCACAGCGCATTAATGGTAGCCCCGGGATCTCAAATTGAACGCACAGGTACTTCCATTGCGTGATGCCCTTAAATGATCTAAAACCTCAATGTGCCTATTCAGATACGACAAATTGTAGCCAAAAGAAGTTGACGTCGTCTCAAAGTATAATTAGGGAGTACTCTCTTGTAAATACCAAAACCCCCTCTTTAACTGAACTACGGCAACTTTTATAGAAAATTGTTGGAAAAAAAATCATATGAAAATGCAGATGATTTCTAAAGGATCAACGGATTATGCATCGCTGTAGAAATTAAGCCTTTGTAAGAGGAAAATTTTAATCTTTCATCAGAAATCTTTTAATCATTGAATTGTGCCAAGTATCCCATGCACAATGAATGGTAGCACAGAATAATTAAATGTCCCATATATTTGAGATGTTTTTATTATTTTTTTTTTTTACATAATAGTACTAAACATTTAATTAAAAACCTGTAATACAATATTTTAAGTCTAAGCTATAGTAAATTATAAAAACCAAAATTTAAAACATAATTATTATAAAAAAATAAAAATAAAATGCTGCATCCACATTACTGTCCTTGGGATGAGTTCCCAGAAAACTGGCAACATTACCTCGTTGAATTGTTAAGCTATATAAAAATTTATATAGCTTAGCAATTTAGCTATTTCCCATATATAAAAAGGACATCTTATTTAAAGTCATTTTCGTTGAATTTTCTTTCAAGTTTCACTAGGGTATTTTTGGATTTTTTTCCCCCGTGGCACAAAAGTTAGCGCGAGGATGAAATATGAATAGAGACAGATGTGATAACATTAATTAAAAGGGTGTTTTAGCCGTTTAACTCCGAAATCTTAAAAAGGATTACAAATTGCAGTCGGAATATATGTAGCGATGAGAAACTTTAAAATTATTATTTGAAATCAAACACTGTATTTTTTTTTGTCTTATAAACTTTTGTTTTATTATAGCGTTTTGCCCATTAAATATTGTATAAGTTGAGGTATCGGTTATAAACTTTATTGTAGTACATTATTTGAAAAAAAAGATGATTTGCTTTGGTTTGCATTAAAAAAGTCGATACTTTCAAATATAATTTGATTACTGATTAGTTCTGATATAATACTGACAATGCATAGTCTCTAACGAGATTAGAAATAAAGGCACTCAATGTACAAAACAAAAGGTGGACTAAATTAGTAGTTGTATTAAGAACAGAAAAAATAAACGAACGGTAATTATTCACTTTTATATAAATAAAAGTAAGGAGAATTAATACATTCAAGTTTAAATCATTTGAAAGGTATAAATAAACATTATATCTCTATAAAGTAGACATTCATTGCAATCAACGAAATGAAATGTTTTGATAAAGACACTCCAGAAAACAATCACAAACGGGTGCTTTGTTCAAAACAAATAAAACAATACGAATGATTTTCTCAAACGAAATAAAACTTAGTTTAAGACGCATTTTTTTTGCTTAAATTCATGTCTCAATTAATTAAATTGGACAAATGAATGGGACTTTTAATTAAATGGGACAAATGAATGGAGCATTTAATTAAATGGAATAAATGAATTAACATACTTAATTTTCCTTCGTTTTCAGATATTGGTAGGAATATTTTTTAATGTAAAACAATATATGGTTTAGTCCAAATCACAAAGTTCAATATACTGTGATGTCTCCTATACTGTGGAATTTAAATAGTATTTTTTATGTTTGAAAAGTAGCGTGTAAAATGTTAGTTGTAAAATAGTAAAGCGCTAGTTGTAAAATAGCGTGCAGGTCACCTGATGTTAAATGGTTTCTGCAACCCTTGGACATCTACGTTCAACTTCAAAAAGGCCTTAGGTCCTGCTTGCCATCGTGTATAAATGCGTTGCTACTTCTGGTGACTGAGATGGTCGCCGTGCTTGTAAGTGTAACCAAAACATAATAACTGCTTTTAACGGCAGATTGTATAGTTTAAGATAAGTTTATGAAATGAATAGAATTATTGAACAGTGGACTCGAGTAAATCTTTGTGGTAAGAATACGTAGAAATGTAACGCTATTTATATAACTTGTGTAACAATACTCAAGTGTGTGACCTACTCGATATGTTTTCAAGCTAAATTTAATCAGACTCTTTGCGGCTTGTCACTGGCCGCACACGTCAACTCGGTGAGTTAAAATTATCAACGGGTCAATGACATTTGACCTGTAACAAAATAAAATACCTAAACAATATAAATCACAATGGATTTGAACGAGAATATAATAAAGGAGGAAGTGGGAAACTTAGTCACGAGCTTACAAAAACTCTTACCGAAGAAAAAGGACATAATACTTTTTGAAACGAAAAAGCAAAAATTGACAAGGCTGAGTGACATCCACGCGGAAGCGAAGAGTGTCTTCCCGAACTGTTTTATTGGAGCCAAACTGGTGATTATGAGAGAAATGATGGACAAGGTAAAGTTAATCCAACAATACAATTATGGAAAGCCAAAGGAATCGTACAAAAGTTTTTCACAGCTACTGCACAAGGAATTAGAACCTAAAGAACCAGATGATGGCCTGCTAATCGACTCTAGTGGTTCGGCCACAGCGATATACAAAGAGAAGATCGAAGGTGATTACGAAATGCGTTTAACTTCCAAGATCAAAGATTTGGTGTCTTCTGAAACGGAAATAGTGTTGGAAAAAGAGAATCAAAAAGTACGAGGTTCCGTATCCTGTGCAATGAAGGATGTAGACCCGAATACATTACGACTGATCACGCAGTGGACGTACAGACCGTTACCAGAATTCTTTATTGGGACTGAGCTCGGTTTGCAACCTCTGGTCCACCCTTTGTCTCCAGAACTGTCCGCCAGCGCGAGATATGAAAGGCCGACATTTTCTTTATCTTCCACAATCAGCCGAGTCGGTTTTCAGGTCTGCCTTTACAAGCAATTCGCCCCAGATTTGCGAATAGCAACCATTGTCAACGAGGGATATAAAGGCGATCCCGCGACGGTCGGTTTGGCGTTGCACAAAAGCTACCAAAATGGGTCGGATTTGAAAATTTTCGTCGACTCGCAACGTTGCGGTGGTTTTACCTTCCAAAAGGACGTTATGTTCCACCAGCCACATAACGAGATTCGCGTTGTCCGCTTGGTTGCGAGTACGTTAATAGATAGACAAAGGAGGGTTCGCTTCGGTTTTGGATTTAATCTCGACTTTTGAACCGAAACTGCTTCGTCGACTCGAAATAAATTGCTTGTAAAGACCGTGCGGTGACTCATTTTTGTATAGTTATTTCTTTGTATATAAGTATACATAGGTTTTAGTTATTGTTTTACCTTATTACCGACTGTGTTCTGTCCTTTAGAAACGTGATTAAAACAATTGATTTCTTTTATTTCTGTTTTGATTGTAGGAAAATATATTTATCGAATTGTACGTGTTTTATTTTTTTATTTACTGTTCATTTATGTGTGTGTTGAAACCAAAATATATTTTAATAGTACGGCCAAATTGCAAACGTGTTAAGTATGAAAAACACAAAAAAGGCTTCCACGTGAGTCACGTACAGTGAATGATAATCGAAATAAAATAACCGAAAATGTGTCTGTGCTAAAAGAAAACTTTTAAGTGAAAACAGTTTTTTTTAACTTTCATGTTTAGTAATAATTTATGATAGTAATCTCAAAAACATTCAAAATTCAACTACACTTTAGTTCCAATTGTAAAGCGTGGCATGCTTCTGGTGATTTTATTAGTTCAATCACCTTATAAAATTATCGAAAACAATGAAAAATCCCAATAAATACCTTAGTACAAAAAATTAGGTGTACATTTTTTTATATGATATGTTAATATTTCTTGATTTTTTCCAATACAGTAATGTTATTTTCAAAAAAATAAACGAACTTATATGTTTACCAACGATATTCAATAACAGTTTAATTATATTTTTTATTCTTACGTGTATTTTCGACTTGTACACATTTTTTATGATTTTTATTGCGGTACATACAAGTACTTACGTACTTGGTAACTTTATATTAGTTTGTTGAAGTCAGATAAAACGCCTCTGAAAGTACGTAGCTTCTTCTCGCCAAGAAAAATAAACGCAACAAATTGTCTTTGTTAGGAAACTTTTTATTTTATGGCCAAGGTTAAAATTACTGATGAATAGTCTTCTTGGTACTCTTTTTATGGGGTATCTCTACGGGCCGGTAATTGATACTTTATTAATAATGTCAGTACTAGATATCAAAGCTGATAAATAAAAGGATGAGTATCATGAATGTATTTTAACACTGCGGCGCCCATATATTACATCTAGTCAGGATTGCGGGAAGCGGCATTAAACTGGAGCTATTTTCACTAGACTGGACATGCGTCGACAATTCACACAAATATTGTATTTTAGCATCAGTGTATCGTATGCGTAACGTAAAAAAACGTAAGGTTCGCCTTCAGTCTTGTAGCGCCGAGGTAAACATGGCACTTGTGTTCGCCCGTAATGCAATCAGATTTGTACTTACAACACAGGTTGCTTCAAGTAATGTTGTACGCTGCCGGCTGCAGGGTAAGTGTTAAAGATTATTGCGATGGAACCAACGCGTTGAGACAAGACAAACTTGATTATTTTGTACTATAACTTTAAGATCAAGACTTTTTTTTAAGTTATCTATACGTACGTAAACAAAAAGGGAATTAACAAAAAAATATCAAACGAGCATTTAAACCATTTGACGTTAAGTAGTCGCTGCAGCCAATGAAAATCCACACACAATCTCAAATAAGACTTTAAGTTCTATATTAAGTCGTACGTATATACTTTGCCAATCCTAAGCACTACCATTAAGTGAGAGGACCTTAGTTGTAAGGAGTTGACCACTTATTTTTTATTATTTCATTATATCATTGTATAGTGGTTTACAAAATACATACATATATCTTCTAAAACTCGTTTATGAGTCTAAGAATCTTTGAGTAAAATCATTGTGACTTACGGATAAATGGAAAATACTAAATAGTACGGATTATTTTCTAACCACTTGTGAAATACATTATAATGTATATATTTCTTTTTACTCAACCTTATATATTGGACATTTTGTGAATTGCCTACATGCGCCTAAATCATTTCGATTCATGCCCATTAGAGCCAATTCGCAAATTGTCCAATGGTGGTAATCACAGAATATCAAATCAGCTCATGTCTAATTGTCAAAAGGTCATGTTTGCAAAATGTCCAATTGTTAAGGTGTCCAATTTATTATGGATATCTTACTCTACAATTTCAAGAACTTAATACGCCTCAACCGTTGTTTCTTACGTTAGTCTTTTTACCATAAACTAGGACTAAGTAAGGTTAAACAACTGTTCATGCTGAGTAAAAATTTCCTTATTAAGATCACTTTGTTTAGAACAGTTTCTTTTCATTTGTATTCTGCTTTACTCCGGATTAACGATCCGAATCAACATTTAGAAAGAAAAGTAAGTTATACTCTACTGGAGCATCGTCGAGCTCTTTGTTTAAATGAAAATTTATTTTTTCTTTTATTAAATTATGTTTGTCATTGTAGTGACCACTATTATTCTATTTACCAATAAACTAGTTTCTATTCTATCCATTGAAGGAATAGTACATTTCTCTTTCGCGATTTACCCATTGTTTATACTTTTGAAGTCCACTGCTGAATACGGGGTTTTTTTTTATTGCGAAAGAGTAAGAAACGGGCATGCAGGCCAGCTGGTGTTAAGTGGTCACTGCAGCCCATGGACAAACACGTCCAATTTAAAACAGAAATGAAGATCTATTTAAGGATGGACGCGGATGCGTTCCTACTCTTGACTATGATGGTCGCCTCCAATAGTGTGTATCCGGCAACCACATCTCCCCAACCGAAACACAATACATGAAGAACATGTCGCTTTACGGCGGGTTATGAGGGTGGCGGTGGTACCGCCCCAGGCGAGCTCTAACTCTCTCTACCACCTTTTAAATGTGTCTGTCCATATTAGTGCTGCATCAACTAGTCATGCGCCTAAGAATTCGTCATTACAAAAATATTTTGTGTATAACACGACTTGACACTAAAATATGTATGTTGTACAATGTTGATCATCTCCTCATAATTATGGCATCAGTGTTATAGCTGCAGGGCACTTTCTTTTTTGAGGAATGCAGCTTTATCTTTTTCCAAAGACTCCAAAGATGTTTTTAATATCTTCGGCAGGTCGTAAGTCCACTTGACAAGATCGTGTTCGGGGGCTAACAGAGCTTCTTTTGACGTAGATATAATCCATTTTCTATTCGAGAACTTTTCTACTTAAACAGGGCCCTGTCCTTTGAAGGAAATGGTCAGTCTATTCCCATTATAGCCTTTTTATTTGTTACGGGAAATAATCTTGCAAGATACTCTTCTCCTTAGCTAGCTAGGTATTTTTCAAAGCATTGTTAGGTCTTTTTGACATTCAAAAAGGGTTCTGTACGAATTAGATATAAATAAATGCCATGTTACTTTGACTTAGTAATGCCCGATGTTTAACAAATTGTATAACAAATTATGGGGGTCATGGGACATTTTTAGATATGAACACACCTTCAGAATCTACCTAGTGCTTGTAGAGGTTACGGGATCTGTGGTAAATGCACCGGTGGAATCTGTCTGCTAATTACGAATTATGACTGCAAAACTTGGATTTTTAGTGGATCTCATCGTACAAATCATGTTGCGTACTAAAATACCAGGCGCAGTGCTTTCGGTATGACTGACCTTCTAGAAAAGTCTAGACGTCTAGCTCAGGTAATGCTAAGTGATTACTAAAATGTATAGTGGTATTACAAGTTTAGTTCATTTGCAGCGTATAACACGAGGGCTGGTTTATATCTCGCACAGAGAATTGCGATTGCTATTCAACGCGAGAATGCAGCTAACGGTTGGACTCCCTTTAGATTTTTTAGGTTAGACATTTATTATAATTGGTTTTAAGATTTTCATTATTATAAATATATATAATAAATTTGTAAATTACAATACCTCGCATCGTAAAAAGGAAAATAAATATTTTCCAGCTAGAACAAGGATGTAAGCAAAACAATAAAGCAACTCTGGAATAATTCCCACAGGACAGTAAGTAGGGATTCCTGTTTCCGGCACGTGCGAATTAACCGTCCCGGCAGTAACTCCAGGCTCAAATTTAAAACTGCAAAAATACTTTCTAGTTCCAATCTGGGAGTTTCAATGCTTATGAAGGTAGCATTTGGAAATGCTGTTATAAGCACTGGCTTATAACAGTTACATATATTACGACTTATTACAATTATAAGCAGTATTGTTTATAACAGAAGCAAACGTCGCTGATTTAAAAAACGCTTCTGTTTTAAATATTATTTTACGTTAGAAGAGTAGCAAACGAGCGTGTAGGCCTAATGTTCAATGATTTGTTCAGCCCATACACATACACGTCCAACTTCAAACAAGACTGATGTTATGTCTGAAGTCATATAGAGACGCGTTGCTACTCTTGAAGACAGAGATGGTTGTACGCTTGTAAGTGTAGCCGTCAACCGCACCTTTCCAACCGAAACACAAAAGTTGTTTTTCTGCGGTTAATGAGGATTGTAGTACTTCCCCGGGGGAACTATCCTACCATCTTTTCTATGTACTTATCACAGTTTCCTTTATTTTCAGTAAAAACTACACTCATACGTTATTATACCTTAAATCTTATTGAGTTCTCAAAGGTTTGCATATGACGTCACTATTACGTCCTTAACCACTGACCTAAAAAGGATAAAACTTTTACAATGTAATATGACGCTGACCCTGAGGATTTTAACAAACAAATAAATTAATTTGACCTCGTTTTCGCTACTTACATTTAAATACAAAGCTATAAATATATCTTGAACCTAAATGAGTCATCTTAATACAGTACGATCGCCTTATATGTTGACAAACGAGCTTGCAGTCCATCTGATGGACCTAGGACTCATGGTCCATCCATGGACATCTGCTCCAAGTTTATTTTTTATGTCAAAAGAGTAGCAAACGAGCATGCCAACCACCTGATGTTAAGTAGTCGTAGCCCATAGACATCCACATACCACCAAAGACACGACTGAAAACCTATCTGATCTAGAACAGACAGACGCGACAGGGGACTTAGTTTTATAATATTTAGAGATAATTCATTATTTCATATAAACTTTATTAATTTATTCTCATATATACAATAATTAAAATCTTAAAACTAATTATAATAAAAACCTAACCTAAACAATCTAAAGGGAGTCCGTGCCCATGCGGCATGGTTCCAAAAACACTGGCTGCATTCCCGCGCTGAATAGCAATCGTAATACTCTGCGCGAGATATGTACCAGTCCTCTTGTCACCGGCAACTTAACTTATTATGCGCCAAAACCTTCCTCAGGAATTACTCTACCTGTTGTAGAAAACTGTGAGCAAATCCGTCCAGTACTTTTTGAATTGATCGCGAACAGACAGACAGACGCGATAGGAGACTGTTTTATAATATTTACAGATATTGATGTGGTAGCCAACACGCAAGTTACATGAATCTTTCACCGCCGGTGATGACCCATCGAATTCCTTTAAATTTATCGAATATATACGACACAAATTATTTGAAAATACCTAACTAAAGTGATGCAGTAAATCTACTTAGGTTCGGTAGCGAAATAAATAGCCTTACCGGAGAAGCCTTACGACGGCCGCCGTCACTACAGCCGTAACAAACAGTTCGGTAATCGGCTGCTAAGCCTTTTTGTCGAGGGACTAACATACGAGCAAATTTACTGATTTTAAGACGTACTCAATTTTGATGTGAAATGACGTCTTATTTTCAAACGCGCTTTTGTGATTTCGTTCACGTGTTACATAAATTGACATAACTTCTTTATTTGTTAATCGATTTAATTGAAAAAACTCTAAATCTTAAGTGAAGCCCATCACATTATAATCCTGAAAACTGCATTCAAATCGGATAAGCCGTTTTTGAGATTAGCGTGCACAAACATACAGATATACGGACATACAGACAAAACGAAAAAACATTCTTTTGGATTCTCTTGCGTATATAAAGGCACCCCATTATCAATTTTTATTATATTTTCCATGTACAGACAGCGAACAGTTACATTTTTATTATATGTGTAGATACGATGTACAAGTTTCGGCCGCGACTGGAATGACGTCATATTTCTACATAATACTAGCCTCCGCGCGCGACTTCGCATGGGCCATAGAATCGTTAATTAAAGGATAATTTTTCTCCCAGTTAGGTTAGCTAACCTCACCAGGCTATTTATACTTCCCTTGAAATAATAATAAAGGTGCGAGAACTATAGTTCGACCGAGTACCACCACCGCCCTCATAATCCGTCGTAAAGCATTACTTGTGTTTCGGTTGGAGAGGTGCGGTTGTCGGCCACACTTTGAAGCGAGGCGACCATCTTAGTCCTCAGGAGTAGCAACGTTTCTATCTACCATTGAGCTCACATAGGATTTCGGTCGTGTTTGTGGTTGTACGTGGATGTCTATGGGCTGCGACTACTTAACATGAGGTGGATTGCATGCTCGGTTGCTATTCTTCTTAAATAAAAATAGAAAAAAAAACCAACGAAAAGATTGGGTATGGTGAGTTGTGGCCTAATCCTGTTTAATCGGAACAATCTGTGCCCAACAGTGGGACAATGGGTCAATGATGAAAACTACTCATGTCTATGTGGGAGTAAGTTTGTACCAATCAATCTGTGAAGTCCAGTTTCTATGTACCTACTTCAAAATTGTAGTGTGTCTATGAATGAGCCCTTTGAAGGAACAGTCTTGATTAGAGATTTTATGAAAACATATTTGATTTTTTTAGAAGAAATTTGAACATTTGAATTGTACCAAATTAAGGGTTGCTATATTTTTTAACTCAGTTTCATAACCTTTTAGTTATTTCGAACATCTTTATTTAACACACACACTTTTTTATACGTTTTTCAGTCTATATTCATAAAAGTGAAAACCATATAAATTTAAAATGTGTGAAATAAAAACAACAAAAAAGATTGTTTATAACATGGGAGTAGCAAACAAGCATGTAGTACACCTGATGGTAGGAGGTGCGCCTGTATAGTATTAGTAATCAAGCTTAGACAGGATCACACTATTGTATTTCAAGCGAGGCGATGATCTTAGTCCTCAGGAGTAGCAAACGAGCATGCAAACCACCTGACGTCTGACTGATCTACGTACCAATGATTATCACGTAGTGAACGCTCGTTTCCAACTCTTCTAATAAAAAAACAAAAACGGATATATGTAATTAATTTATTAATGTCAATAAAAGGTTTTAAAGGTGGTAGAGCTGTTAGAGCTCGCCCGGGGCGACACCACCGCTACCCTC
>DWON01004527.1:0-16125 GCA_018251015.1 Phocides pigmalion okeechobee | reverse complement strand
CCTGTAGTATAGGTTGCTGTATTTTCGCGCTGGCTTGGGTTGGGGTATTCTGTCGGTGTAGTGTGATGGTTCCGTATGGGGGGAGTGGGTGCGTGGTTTGCTTGCTCCATTAATTTAAGATATTATTTGTAAATGACATTTTCTAAGATAAAAGACGTGTGTTTTGGAGTTTCTTTAAAGAAAATGACTCAAATATTTTATTTTGTAACGGGCCCCCTATTAACGATCTATAATTACCGATACTTTGAACCAGAGGGCGCGTGGTCAAGGCTAAATTCGATCTCATCTAAACGCACTTTGAGCGGGGGGTGGGGGGAGGGGTTACTTGCTCCATTAATTTAAGTTATTATTTGTAAATGTTAGTTGAATTTTTAAAACATCTAAGGAGATTCTAGGTTCTTTCAGCAATCTAATTCCTAACTAATCGTAAATAAATACACTGAGCACAAGTTTTTTTTTTATTTAGAAAAAAATCTAACGCATTTACATAAGAAACACACGTTCTGAAAACTTTCATGAGATTGGGGGTTGGGGAGGGGGTTGAATAAAATCTCAAGTAAGGGGGAGTCAGATTTTTTTAATGCCTCACGTAATTTCTGGACGTCCTCTTACATTGTAAAATGTATAAATTTCGCGATATTAATTCACAATCGGTCTTAAATGTTTAGCATTCGAAACATCCATTGGTATATACATATGGTAGATACAATTCCATGCACCCATTGTGGACACTGCGACAGTTCAATTGGCTTAACTTGCAACCATCTCTGTGGTGTTCCGATCACTGCTAGTACTACGACCGTTTTGAACTTTACTATTGATACTGAGACCGGTTTCAAACACCGAAATTTAATTCAACATACCATTTCGTTGAAATTACATGCGCTATAGTTTTATGTACACATATTTTTAAAAATTCATAATAATAAAAACGTGATATATATGTATCTCGTTATATGTATTTATGTATATGTCGTTCTTAATGTAATATATAGGCGCATGTACACAAAATTTTGAACGTGTTTGCATAAGTTGTTTCAAAGTTTATAATTTATATATAGAACAGAAAAATATATAGATTTACTATGTAGAGGGTACAAACGATTAAAGATTTTTGATTGCCGATATTTCGACTGAGGTGCCTGGCTCGGGGTCACGGTAATCATACATAAATAATATTGCATTTAATTATGTTCATGTACTTTTGAAAGCCATTATTCTTTTAGAACGACCAACTATTCTATATTTATGTGCTAAACATAAACACAATTTTAATACGATGTCTATTGATACTGAATATTGCATATCTCTGCCTTTTTACAAAGTTTTTAAAAAGGATAACGCTTAAATCATGACTTTGTGTAATAAGGCTTCAAGAAGGACAAAAAGATATTGATAAGAAAAGATACAGGAAAAAGTTGTAAAATCCGCTTTGCTTTCAATAAATGATAAACTCCTTTTGACAATACATCAAAGTCGCCGACCTACAAATGTAACGAAGGCTCTCACGTAAAGATTCCTTTATCCTCGTGTACCGGATATTCGGAGCACAAACAACGATACACATTTGACAAACATGACAATCAAAGGTTAGGTCGTACAAATAACGCAGAGCTTTTTGAAAGAAGATTTTATCAAAAAGCTTCATATTTGTATCAAATCTTAACTTCATACATGATAATTGATAACCTTACAATAAATCTCAATACTTGAATTGTCAACAATACATAGAATTTCTGTCTTATTTGGTGTTAACCGGCGAAATATGTACGAATTACGATCTAGTACATACAGATGATCTTTAACTTGGTCACACACGTTTTTTTTTTTTTTTTTATTTTATTCATAACCTGCTGCTTTTTATCTTGCAGCACCCTTGATTTCTTTTAAATACATTACCTTTTCCAAATGTTTAAATTGTATTTACTATTGTAATTACTATTGTAAATGTAATATGTTGAAGCGCGAAGCAAATTGGTCATACACGTGTGTCATAATGAATCTATAACTGTCCCACTTATGGACATGAGTATTTTCTTAGGGTGAGAATGGACCTAACCCTTCTCATTTTATCAATAAAGGCACTTTACAAATTCCATCCCTAATAGAATAGGAAAATTGTATGATTTTTTATTTATTCTTTAGACGAGCTTTTGCCCTTCGTTCACGTGTTACATAAATTGACATAATTTCTTTATTTGTGAACCAATTTAAATGAAAAGAACAGTAAATGTTAAGTGAAACCCATCACAACATAATCCTGAAAACTGCATTCAAATCGAATTAGCCGTTTCTGAGATTAGCGTGCACAAACATACAGACATACAGACATAGAGAAACAAACTGAAAAAACATTATTTTGGGTCCTCTTGCATAAAGGCACCCGATTATGAATTTTTAAATATATTTTTCATGTACAGACAGCGACCAGTTACAGGTTTATTATATGTTTAGATATAGATAATAGATTTCCTTCAACATGTAAGTTATAGTATATAAGTATAGTAATAGAGTGGCATGATTTATAAGAATGTGTTGTAATATCTACTTATAAACGAAACAAGCTGCAGGCAAGATCTAGTTGTATCTAAAACACAAACTTGTTACGAGTGCTTTCGATTCAAGAGGTAAGGTAAGTAGTGGTCGTTTCGTTTTTTATGGTGGTAGAACGAGTTCGTCCAATCAGGTACCACTGTCGCAATCATAATCCGACTTAAAACAGTTCTTGTTTTTCCATTGAAGAGATGCAGTAGATGAATACCCTTAGAAGCAAGGCGACCATCTCAGTCCCCATGAGTAACAACTAAGTTAAGCAGAACTTTAATATTGTTTACAGTTGGACAAAGATGTCCATGGGCTGCAGATTCCATTTAACATCAAATGGCCTGCACGGTCGTTTGCTACTTTTATAATAAGCAAAAAAGTTTCACAAATGTTTCAAGTCAATCATATTGTTTATCCTGAAGGAAAAATACTTTCGGTTACCAAAACAGCAGCTTCGTCCAACTAATACGATTACTTTTAACAAGTTTCCTTATCATGTCGCTACGTAGAAGTTGGTAAAACAACATCAGAGCCAATAGGCCTGTTTACAAAGCACCTGAACGCCCGCAAATCATTCGCCCCGTTGCTGATTTCGGGACACTTCTAGAAACCTTTTTTGGCAATTCATTCAGATTTATAACCAACGTCCTAATGTAACTTTATGTCTTATCAAAAAGCAGTATGCCAATGCCTTTTGTTTTTTTGTGAGAAGAGTAGTAAACGAGCATGCAAGCCACCTGATGTTAAATAGTCGCAGCCCATAGACATCCACGTAAACGCGCGCATAGACGCATTATTACTGAAAACTTAGATGGTCGCCTCACTTTTAGTGAAAATTATATTAATTTATTATGACTATAATACCATAATATACTTAAAATTAAAAATAATATACGCTTATAAACCGTCCCGGCTTACATATAACAAAACTTACCAAGAAGATTATCCACGCTTAAAATATGGCTCACCGGAATAGAAATGAAAAAAGTTTCGCTAACAATAAGGCGGTAATAAATGTATAAACATCGGGCTTAATGGTCCGAACTCGGGTATTTTATGTGGGGCCAATGATCAACAATGTCTAAGTTGGGAACCGAAACGTTTGTTATTTACACACCGAGTAGATAATTCATCTATAATTTTTTTTTACTATGTACCAGGTACTCACTTTTTACTTGCAAATATTTCGAACTAGTTTCATGGTTCGTGGTCACGGCAAATTTGCGGTGGGAGGGAAATTGTTGACAGGTGTTGACTAGATTAGATTAAGCTATCTACCCCACGTGTAGTCCATTTTTAATTTTCGCGTATCTCTACACAATGCACTATTTGTGATTTGCATACATTAACCACTGTTTTGTTTTGAAGCTCTGAGGGTTGTATCAAGTACATCTAGAACAAGAGTCCCAAATCGACTTCATATGTGTTGATAGATATGGCAGTGGTACCTTCCCCTCAAACCATGTAGACTCTACGACTTTTTATGTGAGAAGAGTAACAAATGCGCAATGAAGTACACCTGTTGCTAAGAAGTCGCTGCAGCTGAACTACATTTGCATTTGTATTCAGATGGAAAGCAATTGCAACGGCTTCAATTGTATTTGAGGTTGTCCCAAAACAAGATTGAAATCCTATCTGAGCTCGCACGCAGATGCCTAGCTACTTCTAAAGACTAAGATGGTCATTTCCAAAATCCATCGTAAAACATGTTTCGTGTCAGTTGGAGGGCGTAGTGGACGACTACGCTTAAGCTAGACGAGCATCACAACCCTCAACGGTAGCAATGCAGCTGCATTCAACAATAGACACCTCCTGTCCTCTATGATGTTAGATGAAGATGCCTATGGGTTGCAACGACTTCATAAGATCAAGTGACTTCATAACTACCTACAGTCCTTCGCCCTTGTAATATAAGAGCCAATGAGCGAAACTGTGCCCTCGTAGCTCGTAGCATGCACTTGAAGTGCTACGTCGTAACCCGTAGAAGTCTACAAGAAAAATAACTACGCTAGCATAGTGTTCTTTGATTATTTGCTAATCTAACATGGATTACCTTATAATTATATTAAAAGCCTTACAAAAACAATCTAAAGTGCCCATACGGTTTGGTGCCACGAAATTTTGTAATGCTAGATTGTTTTTAGAATCTTTTGTTTAATTTTTGGTCATTTCGAGTATCAAAAGATTTTGCAGGAGGCCACCGGATGTTAAGTGATTTTTGCTACCCATAAACACATACAAAAAAACCATAGACAGGAATTAGTATTTGACGTCATCCGGAGATACGTTGCGGGTCTTAAGAATTAAGATAGTCGCCTCGCTCTTAAATTTAGCCGGTAGCCGCTTCTCTCCAACTGAAACAAAAGAGTCGCTTCACAACGGATTATGAGGTTGGCGATGGCACCTCCCCGATCTAACTACCACCTGTCAAATCATTGCCAACTGGAGTGACGCATTAGTTATTCTATTATCATTATCGGTATAATAAAGCTATCCACTATACGAAACGGGGTCAGGCGCCATAATATGTTATGTTCACGCGGCGGGAGGTGGTGCCGACGTGGCGCGATGGGTGTGCATTTTGCGCACTAACTTTGTTGATAAACGATTTTACTTGCAGTTGTGTTAATTAGTTTTTTAATTTTACAAGATTTCTACTCTTATTAGCAAACCATCTGACGTTAGTCATTAGAAGCATTACAAAACAGTACAACCTATGCAATTCTACCAGGGGGTAATTTTCTAATTTTACTAGATCTCTACTCTTATTAGCAAACTATCTAACGTTACTTTACATTAGGAGCATTGCAAGATGGTGTGAAGCTTTTACTGAACAATAAAGAATCGCTAAAATGTTTTATGTTAGTCCCATTTAATTAGGCGAAGTTCTGATGATGGAATCCATAAAAAATCATCATCAATTAGAATATTGTTTTTTTTATTACAATTTTTAATATGCTTACATTTTAAATCGAATTTGCTTCATAATACTGCGCTCTCGTGAGACCGTGTTTTCAGAATTAAGAGAAGTATGAAGCACCGACTTAAAAAACATTCTATATAAACAACATTTCACCAAAATTATGCCTTACTTTGCAGAAGAAGAAGTCGTTCATATTTTTTCCAAATTTTATTTTCTTTATTTTTACTAATTTGTTCCTAATAAATGTTTGCAAAGCAATTGTTATAAGACACAAAAAGTGTGTAATTAAGACGGGACTCATTATTTTTGTCGACAATTAAACTCGTTGTGTTCTTAATTAACGTCCAAACAAAGCGAGATGGAAATTATTCCATGAGGCAAATAAACTTGGTGAAATAGAACAGGCTACTTCGTCAAATGCAATCTCGTCCTCGGGAATACAAAATGAAGGGAAGGCGTATACTTACACGCGCATCAAAATTATATTCTTTCCAGGTTGACAGACTTGAAATTTATCAAAGATTATTATATTTATAGGTATGTTTTATGTAAGAAGAGTAACAAACGAGTATGAAAACCACATAATGCTAAGTAGTCGCAGCCCATAGACACACGTACAATGACAAATACGACTGAAATCTTATCTGAGCTCGAACGTCGCTACTCCTAAGGACTAAGATAGTCCTGGCTTTGAATTGTAACCGGCAATTGCACCTCTTCAACCGGAATACAAGTAATGCTTGGCGGCGGATTATAAGGACGATAGTAGCACCTCCCTGGTTGAACTACTGTTCTACTACCTTAACTACCTAGAAAACACTTAACACACCTTTTAGAACTTTTTAAAATCTCATGTAATGTAATGTAAGTTTATTCAGGATAATTTCCCTTACCGTTTCATCAGTTGGTTTGCAATCCCGTTTGCTATTCCTCTAATATTTAAATTTAAAAAATGCATGGAGGTGTTTCTGTAGCATTCGAAAGTACCACCACAACAGTTCACGAGTCCTATAAAATCGTAAGATTTAAACGGAATCCTGTAGAGACGTATTTGTTATCTTTAAGAAAGAACCCGAGCCATTCTTAAGCGAATCGTTATCAATGACAGAGACATAGCGAAGTTAAATACCAGTTGAGTATTTGAATTTGCAACCTTTCAGGAATTCTCACTGGAAATTGCCGGTTTTTACCGCTCCTTTTGCATTAAAAGATACTGTCGGTATTAAATAAGGAGATAGTGGAATTTAAATACGTATCGATTCCCTCAAAGGCGTCCATTAATTGCGTGACGCGCTTATTGGGGAGAGGGGCAGGGTCGATCCGAATCTCACCGAATCTCAAATTCAAATATTTTATTTCATTATAACGTTATTATATTTTATGAATGTTAAACTTATAATTCATCAACTCAATTAAGTTCATCAACTTAAGCGCCCTTGTTGGGTATGGTTGATCGTGAGAATAGAGCTGGCGAAAAACTCTTGGTACGCATACGCGGGCGGAATTTATACATTGGGTTATATAACGGGTACTCACGATTAACGCTTTTTAATTGCCGATATTTCGAACCAGGTTCATGGCTCGTGATCACGGCGAAACCACCGTAGTTAATCGTGAATACCCTTTATATAAGTCTTGGTACTTTTTTTCAATCTGATATGTGCGTGAAATGTGGAGGAAAGGAAGATGTTTCGGCGATGATTACGTAATTTTTATCACAAAATACACGTTCCGTTGTGAGAAAACCTTGTTAAATGAAGTTAATGCTTCACCGCTATAGACTGGGCTAATGAAGTAACGAGCTAATTTACGCTAAAACAAAACTTTACAAATCCCATGTGAGATTGGAGGGAGGGAAACGAATTAAGCTAAATGTACGCTTTTATTTTTATTTTTATTATGAAAGTAAGAAACGGGCATGTATGCCACCTGATGTTAAGTTGTCACTGCAGCCCATGGACCACCACACTCAATCTCAAAGAGGACAGAAGTTGTATTTAAGGATGGCCGTGGATGCGTTCCTACTCTAGAGGACTAAGATGGTCGCCTTCAATAACGTGTATCCGGCAACCACACCTCCCCAACCGAAACACAATACACGAAGAACATGTCGCTTTACGGCGAGTTATGAGGGTGACAGTGGTGTCGCCCCGAGCGAGCTCTAACGGCTCTACCACCTTTAAAGTGATATTTTAATGTAAGATTATCACGGAATGTATACATTTTAATATGTACCAGGTACTCACGATTAACGATGTTTTATTTTTGATTACCGATATTTCGAACCAGTTTCATTACTAAATTGCTTGCTGTTGTGTGGTAACGGCTAATCGACAGCGAGTTTCATAGCAAGTATTTTTTTTTAATTTGGTTTTAATTTTTAATCATTAATTCAGTTAATATTTAATTTTAAAATTTTAAATTAAGTATTCGACTTCTTTTTCTTTTTCATTTTTTTGTTTTATTAATTACAGTTATAAATTTCATCTCACTATGATTGGTGCGGGATTGAAAACTCGCCAAAATTGCCTTCCGTATATATGTAATGAACGCTTCTTAATAACTCTTCCACGACGTTAACGACAGCCAAATACAAAAAACTGACTCCGAAAAATCGCAAAAAGAAATGATTTTTATACATTCTTGTATGATGCCAATGATCTTGTAGATTTAGCTGAAATAGTAAAAGTTTAATATAGCTTAATGATAAAATTTCGGCTTTTCACACGGAGAGTTCCGAGGTCGAATTCTTGGCACGCGCTTCTATTTTGAAGTGACGTATGTATTAAGTATTAATCATATTACTTGATTGAACGGTACAAGAAAAATGTGAGATTTTAATCTATAATTTTTTTATCAATAACTCTCACTGATAAATATTAAACTAAATATATTGAGATTCGAACCCACACCAGGCGGGTGTGCAAATTTATCCCAACGAACTATTACTGCCTTTGCGAATAAATTAAAGTTCAAACAATGAACATTATCATAAAGGAATACTTCAAAAAGGGGTGAGTATTTAAAACAAATTGCGAATTTTGAATAATAAAATTGCATTTGAATATTCAGCCGTAGGGAACGTTCATTAGAAATGGCCGCAATTTGCCAAGAAATAGAAGAAATTCAGGCCCTAACGGTTATTTTGCGGCAGGAAGCCAAACGATATCAAAGGGAATTGCCCACAACAAGAGACGAGAATTTTGAAAAGCACTAACAACTGTTTGTCCGTGGTAAGGAAATTATTTACTGGAATGAAATGGAATGAAACTTGATGTCTGAGATAACAATAATTCAAACATCGATCTTAACAACACATATATAAATAAAAGTATAGCTGATACAATTATCTTCGTAGTTCTACCAGGGAGATACTGCCACCGCTCCCGTATATCCTCAAGCATTTTTCTGGACCACATATACATATTGTTATTTTTAAGAAATTCCGATGGTCGGTTCTCTAAGTGAAACAGTTCAATTCACAGACAGAAAAAATTGTCAACTAAAATATTATTAACTAGATGTTATCCACTGACTCGCTTGCGTTAAAGGCCTTAAATAAATATCAAAGATCATCGCAGCGAGTAATCACAAAACAATAAAATGGTACCCAACCTCAAAAAAAAATGTCCAAATCGTATCGAGCTGAACCAATTTGGACGGGACTTTCACTAGCAGATGGGTATTACGAGGAGTAATAGTGGCTATTTTTATTAAAAAAAAGTTTTACGGTTCCATATAAAAAAAAACTTATAAAATTCAATATAAGTGGATCGATTTTCACGGGACTTTCGTTGAGAGATAGTTTGTCTTACATGGAACATCTAACGCTACTTTAAGTTTAGAACAAGCAAAGACGCGGTCTCGGCTAGTTAAATAATAAAAACAAATAGTAGTAAAATATGTTTCAATGAAACTGAATCTACGTCTTTTTAATAAAACCCAGTGTAATGAGAGTTTTGTTATAAAAGTAACAAAATCGTTAGAGCAAATAGTTCTTATTAAATGGAACGCCCGGTGCTCTTTGTTCTTTGTCGAAGAGAAGTTTTACTTCATTGCGATTTCAGTGTACACTTGGTATTACTTTAGAATCTTTCAACTTCTTAGATGTATATGTATAAAATTCAAAGGTTGGAGAACTATAGTACGACCAGGGAGGTACCACCGTCGCCCTAATAATCCACCGTAAAGCATTACTTGTGTTTCGGTTGTCGTGCGATTGCTGGATACACCTTGAAGCGAGGCGACCATCTTAGTCCTCAGGAGTAGCAACGCATCTATGTTCGAACTCATATAGGATTTCAGTCATGTTTGCGTTTGTACATAGATGTCTATGGGCTGCGATTACTTACCATAAGGTGGCTTCCATGTTGTTTCTCCCACCTAAAATATTGAATTTTATTTTATTCACGCGGACTTCAATGGGGTAAATTTGTAGTCAGAAGGCGGTCGAAAAGTCAATAGAATAATTATCCATTCGGCGACTTGGCATTTGTACAGTTTACAATTTGTCGAATTAGCCATTTTCGTAATTTAGCGTTGATTGAATTGGATTTTCTGAGAATTTGGCATTTAGAAAATACAAAGTTTTTTTTAATAAATGTTTACTTTCAGATGTAGCCAGTTTGAGTAATTACTTTTTGATGACTTACCAGTTTTAATAATTGAACATTTGTGGAAATGACTTTATAAGAGTTGGGTCCTGTTAGAATTTTAATTTTGGGAAATTTATAAATGAACAATTTTTTTTAAATATAGTTAAATGAGCACACAAGTGAAATAATGTGTATTTCGGTTTTATGTCATAAGAGCAGCAAACCGAGTGTGCAGGCCATCTGATTAAAGTGGTCGCTGCAGCCCATGGACACCTCCATACAATCTCAAACAGATGTAAAGTCCTATCTAAGGTCGTACGTAGATGCGTTACTACTCCTGAGTATTGGGATTGCCTCGATTGCAGCATCTCTCCATTTGATACACAAGAGTTGCTTTAATGTAGATTACAGAGACGGCGGTGGTACCTCCCCTGTCAAATTATACTTGTATCACCTTTCGAAACATACTTTTAAACAAGTTTTTTTATATAATGAAAGAATAAGAAACGGGCATGCAGGCCACCTGATGTTAAGTGGTCACAGCCACCCATGGACAACCACATTCAATCACAAATAGAAAATACGTTCTATTTAAGGATGGACACGGATGTGTTCTTACTCTTGAGGACTAACATGGTCGCCTCTAATAATGTGTATCCGGCAACCGCACCTCCCCAACCGAAACACAATACATGAAGAGCATGTTGCTTTACGGCGAGTTATGAGGGTGGCGGTGGTACCGCCCCGGGTGAGCTCTAATGGCCCAACCACCTTTAAAGCACCTAAGTTGAGCAGAAATAAACGTAGCACTTGATGCAAAAAAAAGAATAGTAGTTATTTACTTTGCACTGTTCGTTGAGAACCAGGCGGAGCCTCTGGTACTGCTTTAATTAAGTCAGAATAAACACTCCTGCAATTAATTAAATTTCCGTGAAATGGGAAAATACTTGCGAAACATAGCGAGGAAATCGGACTGCTGATAAAAACAGAAAGTAGACGGCCATATTGAAAAGAAAGTTTTGTTATAAATTTAACTGAAAGTGTTTAAACAAATATTATCGCGGAATTTATACATTTTATTATGTACCGTTTATTTGTATTTATTTGTATATTTATTTATATATTGTCACACCAAAAAAGTATACTTTTCTTTAAATACATTAGATGAGAACTATTAGAACATACTTGCGGAAATTCTATTTGCATTCCTAAAGACAGAATCCCTTTGCATTCCTATAGATATAGAACATAAAAAGGGTGGAAAAAATAAAAATGAAATTCAAATATTTTATTTCAACTTATTATGTGAGAAGAGCAGCAAACGAGCATGCAAACCACTTGATGTTAAATAGTCGCAGCCCATAGACATCCACGTACAACCACAAATACGACTGAAATCCTATCTGAGCTCGAACATAGATACGTTGCTACTCCTGACGACTAAGATGGTCGCCTCACTTCAAAGTGTAGTCGGCAAACGCACCTCTCCAACAGAAACACTTGTAATGCTTTACGGCGGATTATGAGGGCAGCAGTGGTACCTCCCGGTCGAACTATAGTTCTCCCACCTATAAAATGATTTGTTTAAATGATGTTTATTTTATGATAAAAGTATAACGGACAGAATTTAAACTCGTAAATGCACCAGTTTTCCCTTGTTTTATTGCATAGAGCCAAAAATATATTTCAATTTTAAGTAAAGATTTAAATAACTCAATATAGCTCCACAACTTTCTTTGTTCCGCTGTCCCTACCATTATTTATCCTCAATACGTCAGCTTTGCGGAACTTCGGGAGTTTTGCAAGTTTTTGTATCGTCGCAAATGCATTAAACGGAATGCCTGCTTCTCAACTTTTTTGTTGCCGTCGTTCGCAACTGTTACAGGAATTCGTTTCGTGTCAGCTAGTTAAACGATTTTTTTTCTAACTTAAAGTATTTCGCAATCTTAGTCTCTTAAAGATTTATACAAAACTAGTGTGCTCAGCAGACTTTGTCCTGGTTGAAACAAAAATCTGCAATTCACTTTTATGCAAAACCTATTCCTGGTTCTACTGGCTATTACCCAGAAATGTTAGCTTGACATCATATTGCAACGCCACCTATTGGGATTAATTGTGAATCTAAACCATTCTTATTAAAATTGGTCAAGCCTTTTAGGAGGATTTCAGTAACATATACACGCTCAGAAGAATTTTATATATAAGATAACCTAATCCTTAGTCTTTTTTTATTATGAAAGAGTAAGAAACGAGCATGCGGGCCACCTGATGTTAAGTGATCACTCCAGCCCATGGACAACCGTGTCCAGTGTCAAATAGAACAGAAATTCTATTTAAGGATGGACGCGGATGCGTTCATACTATTGAGGACTAAGATGGTCGCCTGCGGCATATGTGTATCCGGCAACCACACCTCCCCAACCGAAACACAATACATGAAGAACATGTTGCTTTGCGGCGGGGTATGAGGGTGGCGGGGGGGGCGCCCCGGGCGGGCTCTAACGGCTCTACCTTTAGTTTATACGATTTTAGACTGATATTATCGCGGAATCGATACATTATGCAATATAACGGGTACTCACGATTAACGATTTTTTATTTTTAATTACCAATATTTCGAACCAGTTGCATGGCTCGTGGTGACGGCGAAACTATTTTCGTAAAAATCGTATTATTATTAAATTTCGTAAAAAAAAGTATATAAATAATATAATGTAATAGTGTTTACTTTGTTGGTACAACTAAATAAATATATAAGATCTCATGTTTAGTAAAAATTTTCAACGCACACAATGATTTTTTGTTTATTATTTTCTCACAGAGTTAGCAACGAACATGCAGTCCACAACATACTAAATAGTTATGTCCACATAAATAGTATTTGTAGTAGGTGTTTATTAAAGAATGAATCCATATCTCAATGTTGGGCAAGCCAAATAATTTTGCGGAACGGCGAGATTTAGATTGAATAGAGATTAGAGTTGCAACTTATTTGGAGACTAAAACAATGTTTTCAGACCCTCCAAACTGCCTGGTAGCCGTGAATTCCAGATGAAAAGGCATAAAACCCATACGGCTGATAAACAGTTCGACCGGGAAGTTACCCTGTGACATCTACGTCTAACTTCAAACTAGGGTGAAGTCGTGTATAACGTCTTGCATAGATACGTTGCTATTCATAACTGATATGTAAGTGTACCTGTACCTTTTGTAAGTGACCAGCTCCCGTACCTCTCCAACCAAAACACAAGAACTAATTTACTAGGGTGAGGAGGAGGAAGAAGAACTCCATTCAATCGAGGCTGAAGAGAGCGATGGTACCTCCCCGATCGAATTGGTGTTCTAACACCTTGTTTCTACTTCTGAAAACTAACTTCATCCGTGGAAAAAGTAGTAGCCTTTAAGTGTTACAGACAATTAAATCTCTTCATTCGAAACACAATATATCACTTGTGATAGGATTATTTATTTCAACCACTTATCCATCCTGCTTCTTTGAAGTCAGTTAAAAAAGAAATTTCCACAAGTATAAACTTAATACTTAATAACATATTTCTCGGTATACATTGTCCAGTAATACAGTAGGCACATATCAAGCGGTCGTTTCCCATACGCCGGCCGCGGCTTCGTCATAATTGATGAGATATCGACCGCCGGACAGATAACGACTGTCTTTAAATCACGATTATCACATGTTCAAACGATAACCGAGGCCAAACCAACGTAGTTATTATAAACCAGAGCCTTTTTGTGAGAAGAGTAGCAAACGAGCATGCAAACCTGATGTTAATTACTCGCAGCCCATAAACGTCCAACCGTAAAAACGGCTGAAATCGTATCTGTGGTCGAACGTAGATACGTTGCTACCCCTGAGGACTAAGATGGTCGCCTCACTTCAAAGTGTAGCCGGCAACTGCACCTCTCCAACCGAAACACAAGTAATGCTTTACGGTGGATTATGAGGACAGCGGTGGTACCTCCCCGGTCGATCTATACTTCTGCCACGATAAATGCCACCATAAGCCTACCGAAATACCGTAGTTGTAGTAGTGACAGTCTTGTTTTTTTATGGAGAATTGTGGCGGCTATTTAAGGCTAATTTAGAATATTTACATCCGTTAAAAATCTTCTGTAGATTGTTGTTCTTTTAGACAACACCGGGACTTCGAAACGAATACAACCGGTTTTCTCTAGCACAACGTTTCAATCGGGACATATTTCGGAGGAGTTTTCCCGGCTTTTCGGAATCAATTACAGCCTAGAGATAAGCCACGGCCTTCAACACGCGGAGTCGAGGTTCGCCTCCCTAGCAACTGCGATGTTTCGAAGATAAATGCGTATTAGAAATTATTTATCACTTACTTTAACGTTGAAGGTACATCATGAAAAGAAACCTAAAACTTTCTGGCATTTTTATAAAGTTCTCAATGGTTTTTGACGTCGAATAATCCATGATTACTTTTATCATTCTTAGATGACAGGTGACCCCGGCAATGTAATAGTAATGGTTTAATGATAGCAATGGGAACCTGAACAATAAAACCTAGGATCGATAATCACGGGCCTAAGGAATGGATATATGCTGTCATATACGATTATTTCAAATAGTTTTGCTAATATATTTCATTTTGAAATTGGCCTGTAATTAATAATGTTGTGTTTGTCCCCGCTTTTGAAGATGGGAGTGATATACGATTGCTTCCACACAACCCTAACACTCATCACATATAAAATTTAAATCCTTTTATCGCTATCATTAAACCCTAGTCAAGGGTAGCCTAGCCTAGTAGACTACCATGGTAGTAGTCAAGGTTGTCAAACTCAATGAGTAACTTACTCGTCAACACTTAATAAGTATCCATAGGTTACTCAAGCCGTTACTATCTCACTCTTGGGCAGGACTCCTTTCAAGAAGAGAAAGGTATACTCCAGCAGCATTAAAAGTTGGTAGACTTCACACATTTTTGATAACAATATGAAGAATATAAAAAGGTACAAAGAGAGTTCTCCTTCAAAGCCGGCGATGCTGGCGAATCCTCTCCTGTTACAAATGTACAGGCAACGATGATTGCTGCCTTTTCATTAAGCAAAAATATGAAACATGCATATTTTCTTTGATCTTTCTGTTAACTGTTAAAAGAAATAATAATTCATGTCTTATACGCATATAACTCTGAAAAAATTGAGGTGCGTGTCCCGATCTAGAGCCCTGAATACTCTTTGAGATACCGGAATCTTACCATAAAGCTATCGCAGCTTTAGGCTCAAACGTAGACAGGCTTTACACTCATCTTCTGCGTCGGATGTTGAAATGAACACAATCAAATCATGTACAAGTTGCCGTCATCTTATCTCCCAAGCTCAAGTACACCGCAGTCAGATAATGACACTTAACCCAAAAAGCTGGAACTCATTAAGCCACACTAAAGTCGGTTAATAATTGAAGGTCAGTTTCGAGGGTGGAAGACCAAGAAAATTTATAACAGTTTGGAAAGCTTTTTTACCTACGATTTTGATACCCCGGATTTTTATGATACATTGGATTTTTACCTAGGATATCCAGAAAACCTTTCACATAAGGTCACCTACACCCTCATTTGTTACTCTTTAAAAAAAAAACACACACACACTCAAACAAGCCAAATCGTAACGCTACTTATCAGGACTAAAATATATTATTGAGCGGGTGTAAAAGAAAAAACTAATCCGCCATTTTATGGCAGCGGCCATCTTAAAATTACAATGATACTGAAACACGCGATTGTATCGCATATAAATATATAATCAATACATAAACGGAACTAAAATAATCTACCACGTTTTGGATTATTCGTTCAGCAGGAAGGTTATATAGCATAGATTTACTTACACAAAATAAGGATAGTTAAATAAAACCACTTAAAAACGAACTGAACGAACGAATGTAGAGTTCCGATGTCAGATCGATCAAATCTATAATATGTCCAAAAACTATACATCAAACGACAACACAAGTTAATTAAATTTATAAAACACTCGGTTAAAAACAATCCTCAAAATTTAACGATTTTAACGAGCTCAAAT
>DWON01004526.1:0-16126 GCA_018251015.1 Phocides pigmalion okeechobee | reverse complement strand
GGTTTTTCTTCTTTAATAAATGTCTATTACTATTATACTATACTACTATCATATGGATGAATTTTTATCCGATACTTTGGAAATGTATCCACAAAGTTGTTTAATTTTGGGAGTTTAAATAAGTTATAAACTTTATAATTATTATGTGTGTTATGTGGCGCGAATATAGAGGAACCATTTTTTTATATTTATGTATGAACTTGCAAAACCCTTGCAAAAACATTGGATAATAAAGACATTAGCTAAATTCGTTTAGTCGTAACCACGAGCCAAGCAACTGGTTCCTAATATCGGAAATCGGAAATCAAAAATTGTTAATCGTAAGTACTTAGTAAATAGTTAAAGGTATCAATTTCGCGATGATTTATTTAAAATTGTACAAACGAAATTTGTTTTGAATCCCATTTAAATCGTTATATCGTCGTGAACATAGTTTTAATTTCTAAACAAGTAAATACATTCGTTTTCTTTTTTTTATTGCGGTAGGAAACGGGCATGCAGGCCACCTGGTGCTAAGTGGTCACTGCAGCCCATGGATAACCACATCCAATCTCAAATGGAACAGAAGTTCTATTTAAGGATGGACGCGGGTGCGTTCCTACACTTGAGGACTAAGATGGTCGCCTTCAATAATGTGTATCCGGCAACCACACCAACAGGAAGTTTTATCATTTTGTAATTTTATCATGGAGATTCGAATTCGAGTTATTATATTACAGAATAATCCCACAGCTCTAAATTCTAAACTAGGTGATAATGTAGATTACAGAGGACCGGTGCCGCTATCGTGTACCCCGCAGTAAAAGCAATGAAGTGTTGTTTTAGGACTATCCTAACTCGAACATTAAACAGGGACAATGTATTCATTGCAAATGACCATACCCTTATCATGACAAAGCTGCTATATAATCACGTAGCTATGAACCTACATTTATTATCTACGTATTTGTATGATTATGTATAGTTTATCTTTATGTAACCAATTATAACACTTTTTTATGTTTATTATGTTTCTCGCTTCAAAGTGTAGCCGGCAACTGCACCTCTCCAACCGAAACACAAATAATGCTTTACGGTGGATTATGAGAGCGGCGGTGGTACCTCCTCGGTCGAACTATAGTTCTTCCACCTTTCACTATACACATGTAATAATATTGTTGATACCTTTACAATATCGTGCGCTACTGGAATTTTTAAAGCTGAAAGCGGACTCCCAAATTTACAAAAATATAACAATACTATATTATATGTTGTCTTTGAGCCTTATTTCACTATCTAATAATGTGTCAGAATATTGTGATTTTCAAACTAGCTGTCCTGCGACTTCGTTCGCCTTTATTTTATACATTTTTACAATATGAAACAATCTATGCATACGTGCATCCAGACATTATTTAATAACTCGTCCAATTAAAAAAAACTCAACTTATCATGCACCATAACCTTTCTAAAGAAAAATATCCGTTCAGTGCTTCTTGAGTTTATCGCGAACAGACAAACAGACGCGACGGAGGAGTTTGTTTTATAATACTTATAGATAGTCAGTTATTTAAAACGTATGGTTGTCTATGCCTTGCTATAATAAGAAGAATAATGCTTACATTTTAGGAAAATTTCTAATTGTGTATTTAAGTACCAAATTTCGTTGTTAAAGTAAACCTCCCTCAAGAGATGATAATAAGGACCTAGACCTGTTTATACTCAAGTTACACAGAAGCCACCTAATACTGGTTGATCGGCTAAATACACAAGTTACTCAGCTGCCGTAAACACGTTCGACAAACTCAGTATCGGCTAATCGGATCGACCTGCAACTTGCCGCGAGCGCCGTAAATACCGTCTCCTTTATTATCTGTGCCAGATTCAACAACCGCACCCGACCGAGACGTAACTCACTAACTAGCTTTGGGAACTTTATATTTAATCGAATATTTGAAATTTTCAATACACTTAATCGATTTTTTTAAATTTCGAATACGGAATCGAATCTTTTAAACATCGAATACGCTCGTAACATAAATTTATTTCAACACAGTCATATAAAAAATATTATTAGCATTTTAAATAAAACAATAATAATAATTAATTTTAAAATATTCAATGTTATAGTTGGGTTCAATAATTATGCAATTAAATATTACTAATAATTATGATTATCTGTGTCAGACTTAACAATTTCACCTAATCGGGACGTAATTTACTAATTCGCTATCGGAAGTTTGTATATTTAATCGAATAAGTTCATTTTCGAATAATCTTTTTGTTTAAATTTGTCATAATTTAATCATGACGTAAAATATATTATCATTGTTCCCAATTCATGAAGAGGCCCAGTGGTCGGACTTAAACGGATTGCAGCCAATCATATTGTGACATAATTTGCACAAACATTATTATTTCATTTATCTTCTCATATTCATAAAAATATTAAATTATATTGTACATTTTTACATAATTAAAGGTGGGAGAACTATAGTTCTACCGGGGTAGTACCACCGCTGCCCTCATAGTCCTCTGTAAAGAATTACTTGCGTTTCGGTTGCAGAGGTGAGGTTGCCGGCTATACTGAGGCGACCATCTTAGTCTTTAGGAGTAGTAACGTATCTACTTTCGAACTTGGATAGGATTTCAGCCGTGTTGTGGTTGTACGTACATGTCTATGTGCTGCGACTACTTAACAACAGGTGGTTTGCATGCTCGTTTGCTTCTCACTTAAAAAAATTGCGACGATAGTGTGACATTTCGAGATATATAGTACCCCATTGTTCAAAACGTGATTATTATAAACTTACAATACCTTTAGATAAACAATTGCAGTATTAGTTGACCTAAAACATGTTGTAAAAGTATTACGTGTTATATTTAAAAGTATTCAAAAGATTAAAAGTAAAATGTCGTCTCTTGTTAAATCGAGGTTTTTGAGATGTCATCATATCGCAAATGGGCGATATGTTTATTAGATACTACGAATACAACATATGAATATAGGTAGAAAGCTTATACTTCGCTTTTTTATTTATAAGCATTTGACTGACTTCAGTTGGAGGATTAATTGGATTAAGTGTAAAGCATGGCGCTAGAGTGACCGGCGAGCGACCTCAACCCTATGGTTAATTTCACATAGAAAGTTGCGGTACACCAATTTGTTTTAATTTTTTCATGTAAATCCAAGTCAATCCTAAAAAATCTACATGGGTTTTTCAGTCTTTCCGTTTATGAGACACACGCGGAGTAAAAAGTAGCATATATCGTAGAACATTATATTTATTAGCAATAAATACATTATAATCAGTTTACCTTATAAATTGCTTACACTTGAGGACTCACTAATATGTATCTGAGGATCACCATATTGCTTTTCCTAAAGAGCGGGAGTGAAGAATAGCAGCGTATTTGTGATCTATATACTCGTATAGTGGGATACGAATGTCAGCGAAAATTTTACATAATGTCGAATGTTTTGTATGTTATATTAGTATATATTAGTTTTATTTCATAGTAAAATCTTTGTGAAACGTGACAATGTGTTAACTTGATGGTATTCATTATGCATTCAAAATAATTTACTCTACGTTTGCTCTTTTTGACATTTCCACTTAAAAGAACATGGACATTAGGATTTTGTGAAGAAATATGTATCTTCGAGTGACTTGCAAATGAGTATGCAGTTCATCTGATTCTGAGTCATTACTGTTGCTTGTGGACATCTGCAAGTGATTTCAAAGAGGAATGAAGTTCTCACTAAGTTCAGCCCAATGTTGAGTTGAGTTGGTTACTGATCTTAATGGATGATTGTGAACGGTTATTAAGAGGTGCGTGCACGTTCGTATGCCACTTAGATATCATAAAGAAATAGTTTGGCACTGCTCTTATATGATAGATATAATTCACAAGAGGGATCCGGGGTTGGAATGTTTCGCACGCACCTCTGATTTTCCAGTGGTGTGCATATAAAATTATTTATTTATTAAATGGTTTAACAGCGACGGAAAACATTGAGATGTAACCCGCGTGTTTGTGACTTCCCCATATATTCTCAAAGGTGTATAAAGTTTACCAATCTGTAATAAAAAGTATTGGCAACGTGAACTATGGATCCATTCTTCGAATTCTGATGTTAGATCCGTGCTCAGAAGTGGGAAATTAATGAGTTGGTGATGAAGCGGCATTGATGTCTCGTAGTCATATCTCAAAGGATCCGTTACGTCTAGTATACATTGAACCTGTAAATAAACATAAATGCGCAGTACCACACAAGCCGGCTATCCCTTCTCGCTGGTTATAGCGTAGATAATTAAAGGGACTGAGGCGTAATGCCCATGCGCACGATTAGCCTCCCCACATTGCTCGCCTGTCCCCTCTAACGGTTAGCTAGCGGTACTCAAATTGTGCTCTGAAAATATATTCTTATGTTTTTATCTATTTTTTTTATTGTGAAAGAGTAAGAAACGGGCATGCAGGCCACCTGATGTTAAGTGGTCACTGCAACCCATGGACAACCCCGTCCAATCTCAAATAGAACAGGAGTTTTATTTAAGGATGGACGCGGATGCGTTCCTACCCTTGAGGACTAAGATGGTCGCCTCCAATAATGTGTATGTGTATGTGTATTATTAGATCATTGTTTATACAATGAGTACATTATAAACAATATCAACCACATTAACACAACAAATGTATACATTGTCAGAAATAAACTAATAGGTTATTATACACAAATGATATATGTATATTTTTACATGTTAACCCTTGGATGGTAAGTGGGTATCGACAAATAATGATAGTGTTTTGATTATGAATATACCCACTCTTTGGATTATGATGCCTCTTTATTTTTTTGTTTGTATAAAAGTAGTTGCAGACGTCTATTAGCTTCAATTATTGTCGTCGCCGGCAATAATATTACTTTATGTATTAATCTTGCAATGAATGCTAAATAACCCATTAAAACACACTTGCTACATAGGTTGTTTAATAGATTAATGTATATTTTGTTGCGAAATAAAACTAATTGCCATTTAACTAAAAATCGACAGTAAAAGCTTGTATATATAGATGTTATTGACCATAGATATACATAGTAATTATAGACGTCCTATGTAGACTAGTGTTGGTCATATCGGGTGTGTACATATCGTCCATACATCTAAATGATGATTTTGTACTTGTAATCCGATTTGGCTTTTTGTATACTTCTGTATGTGTGTCCATATCATAAGAAAAAACATCTTTTGTTATAAATTATTATGTCTACTAGTATAACAACTATACTAGTAGACAAAAAAAAACGATGCTGTCAGGAAAAAGTTCAGTATCACTGGCTTAAATCGATTCGCAGTAAAATAAGTGACAACGGTGAGCAATCCATCTCATTGATCCCCTTGCATGCGTCTCAGTCAGTGCTGAGTTGAGGATTTGCCACTAAGAAATGAGGATGTGGGGATACAAACAGCTTATGGTGAATAACTGAAAAATGAACTTGCGCCACAGTGTGTTGTACCGTTTTATTTAACATTGTATTTTTTGTGCACAACAGTGTAATATTAGATGTTTTTAATTTTTCTCATGAAAATGTGTATTGTTTGCTCACAGCATGACCCAGTTTTTTTGTACGCGCTCAAAAAATCTATTGAACATCATAAAAATGTTTTTACGATGTTCAATGGATTTGATGTTCTTTATATTTATTTTTTGATTGTTTTTGATTGCGTACTAAGTATAAAGATTATAATTTTTGACGTTGAATAGAATAGTATATTTTTATGAAGTAACAAAGAGCCTATCGCCTATACATCTGTAACTAAATCTTATACAAAAAGAGACTTACATGAACGCGTTTTTATTTTAGAAAAGTAGCAAAACAAAGGTAGCAAACCTAATGTTAAATGGTCGCTGTAGCCCAAAGAAACTCACGTCCAACTTCAAACAAGACATAAGTCCTGTTTAACATAGTGCATAGATTCGTGGCTAATGACGGCTGAGACGGTCGTCTCGCTTGTAGGTGTAGCTGGTGACCGCCACTTTCCAACCGACACATAAATGACTTTATGGTTATGAGAACAATATAGATACTCTGTTCGACCTTTAGTTCTACCTGTTAAATATACGTTCCTACTCCCGATGACTTAGATTGAAAGCTCCTAAAAATGGGTCGTCACAGTACTTTTACACCATAAAACAGTAGTCCCACACTGATGCTGTAAGGTGAGATGTTTACGGCGGTTGCACCCTCAAAGATGTCTTTAAATATACAACTTTGAAAGTGCTATTAAAACCCCTGAATAGAAGACTTATTACGTAACCCTTGCTCTTACTTAGCAACTCTGGCTGTATATCCTAATAATAAACACGTAAGCATATAATATGTCGTAAAGTAAATTAAGTTTCCATGTAAAGAGTACTAGGGCTGTTTCGCTAAATCGCTATTAAAAGAGCATCAAGAGAGCCGGCAGTAAGGCCTACACTACACAAACACGCTGCGTAAAGTTAATTAACAGTACGATGAAGCCTACGAGTAGAGTAGCGCAGTTGTGAGATATTTGGAGATTGTCCTGATTTGATGTCCGTAGTAATTTTGTATATAAGTTACCTATTTATTATATTTTGTTTTGTTAGCGACTTAAACAATTAAACAATTCGACTTCCCGTAGTGTTTCTCTACGACGATCTTTTTTTGAACTTTTTTTTATAAAAGTTGATACTTTGTGTGATAACAGCTACTAAAGCCTTAAATTTTCTTGCCCTCTAACTCTTTAATAATGGGGTCGAAAATTATTAATTTTTATCGTCGTAAACTTCTAAAATTACTTTATCGAAAATTGAATTTTATTGTGTGCTTTTGATATAGCTTAAAAAACTTTGATACATATTAAAGAAAAGGTTATATTGGATATGCAACATGTTATAGGTTCATTGAACGTGAAATGTAATTGTAAACGTAGAACGTGAATGTTTTTATTAATCAAAACAAATCGAAATCAAAATATTCTTATTCAGACTTGATTCTTAACAGACCACCACCGACTCGTAAAGTGTTGTTCTGGAGAAGAGGTGACAAAAGAAACTCGTAGTATTTTATATATCTTATCCAGTACTACTGCTGTATTCTTGGTGATACTAGTAATAAATAAAGCTTTTTACGCTGCCTCCAACAGCACTGGTAAATTGAGACGTTCTTGTCTGAATTATATTGTAATAATCGTTTTGTGCCATATGTAATTATATTCACATTTTCATTCAATTACCCATATGCACATCGCTTACAAATATGCTTCCCTACATATGTTTATATAAGAATACAGGTAAGACAGTCTCAGGTAAAGATATAGAAAATTGATAAACATATTTAACAAATATCTATTTATTTCATATCTTTTGTAAATGATTACTACAAGGAATCAAGGGACGTTTTCCTTAACAATATATTGTAATTTGATTTTAAAAGTTTAGCAAATGTTTAGCGATGAAAAATTAAGCAGATAGTGATATAGTTGTCTTATACTTTACTATATAATGGGTACTCATGATTCACGTATTTTGCCGAAATTTCGAACCAGTTGCACGGCTCGCGGTCACGGCTAAACTGCGGTGGCGGATGAAAACTCTTGATAGGTACTAGTGATTGATTAATCTATCTACCTTACGTCTAGTTTGTTCCTCTTTTTTGCGTGATTTATTGCGTTCTATACCACGCCACTAACTGTACCTTTACGCACTGAACTGTGCATACTGCATATTTGTGATTTACTTATGTATATGTAACTTATGTTTGTTCAGGGTTTTTAAAAAATGTATGAATAGTTTCCGAACGAAAACAAAGCATCTGAATATTGTATGCAAGTTATGTACATGTTGGTGCTTTGTACTATAGTATACTTCGCTGCCGACCACCTCGCCGTAGGTTTTGTTTTTCAATAGCCCTGTGTAACTACAACATGAATAAAGTATTACCTATTTGCAGTGTGGTGACGACACGCGTTCCGGCAAGACGTGCAATTGCACTTTCTCCGCAATTACCGGCTCACTATTAATGTAGCGACTCTCTAGTCCTCAGGCGTAATGCCTCTGATTGACTTCAGATGAGTCTTCTCTTAAATAAGGAGCTCTTTACAAATATCCATGGATACCAGTGATCAAATACAACCAATTTGATTATACTCTTCTTTGCTATAATTTCAGAAATAAATAATTTCATAATTCAAATGGTAAGTAACTGTAAATGTAACAAAACAACGTTAATTACTTTTAACTTCAAGATACAAATAAGTCGTACAATTATAATTGTTCGGTACCAGGTCATGTGAGAAACAAATTCCGCCCGTAATGTGGAACTCGAGTCACTTGGGATTGTTTCCAATAATCTTAACCTTACGTTCATTGTTGTTTAAGTTTGTAGTTCATGTGTAATTTCTCTCTATTCTATTGTATTACGAAGTAGTGATAACCTAGTAGTTAAAATTCCGGCTTATTATGTGGGGAGTTCGGGGTTCGAATCCAATCCAGGAACAAAGACTCGGATTTTTAAACGTTATATGTGTATTTTTAAAGATATATACGATATTCTTTATATCGTACCATCTTTAATGGCGTAAAAAAACATTGTGTGGAAATCTGTACGACTGAAGGTTCTCCATAAACTTCTCAAATATGTGTGAAGTCTACCCATCCGAACTTGGCTAGCGTGGACTATGATTTAAATCTGTGAAGAGATTTTATAGTCGCGGAAATCGCGGAATATATACATTTTACTCTGTAAGGGATACCCACGATTAACAATTTTACATGCCTAATTAAATTAATTCGTTACACAGTAAAGTAATATAGCAGAAGTATAAATGAGTAGTTGCGGTTAACTCACATTTGAAGCGACCATCTTAATTTTCTACAATAGTAAAGCATCTGTGATTGCTTTTAGATGTGGCTCCATTTATATATGATCAAAATGCTTATGAAATGATTTGTAACAAACAGCCACTTCAATAGACTGAACAAGCGAATGTAATTTTTGTATTCCGGTTGTCGTATATTTTGGCGAAGAGCGCGCTACGGTACACAATTCTGTTGCATCCTTGCCAGGATATACGCTCTGTATATTTTACCTTGTATTACAACCTACTTGCTGGAACGGAGGAAGAAACATACACAATATCTTTACACTTCACTTCATTCACCGAAGTGCAGTGCAATTAGGGTTGGCAACATTTTGTATTAAAAATTGAGTATGTTGAAGTTGCCTAAAAAGGAATTGAGAAAAAGAAACAGTATGATATATTTTAAAATGTTTAAGCCATGTATTTGCAGCTTCTTGCAAAGCTTACTGCTATGATTTATTAAAATAGTTGAGTTTATATATTGACTTTCAATGTTGATTTTTTTAGCTCCAGATACTAGAGACGCCATAAAAAAGTTTTTAAATATTTTTTTTCATGGAATGTAAATAGTATTATAAAGCGAAATTAAGAGTTTTTAAGCGAACTGTTTTTAATGGTATAGCTGGCAACCCTACGTCTTTTCTGTACATACTTAGTTCGCGCCTGAATTTTTTGTCTCAATATATTTCAGTGACAACTCTTTCCTGGACTTAATGACGGTGACATAATTTTGTAATTGAAAAGGTGAAACATACGAGAAAATTCGTAATTAAGAAGAATTGACAAAAGAGTAGCAACTGCGCATCATTAATAGGGAGCCTATTTCAATTTTTTCAGTGATTTTCGGGAAAAATATCGTGTATTTTAGGTTTTCTAAAACGAAAAGTAAATTAATTCTATGGTATTTTTTGACACTAAACGAATTAATGTATGATTTAGCATTTAAAGCGCTGATGTGCTGGCGTCCTACAAACTTAATTACTTTCACTACATGAAAAAAAAAAACTGACCGCGAGAAAATTCAATATTGTGTCTGTTAACAGAACTATCTCAATAAATTCACGCACAAGGGGGTATTTAAAGGTAGTCTTAAAATAGATTTTATATTAAGCGTGTAAAATTCATCCTTTATCAGTTTCGGCCAGTATTCATCTATAGCCACCCACATGAGCAGATTGTCAGTATCGGCACGGAATGCAATCTCGCCGCGGGCGTCATTGCACGAGGCGACGTATCTACTATCGCGTAGACTATAGTCCATCGCTATAATGGGATTTCAACTTCTTTATATGTTTTTTATGCATTTCAATTGCCTCCCTTTATCACTTTAGGGCTATCTATCGCCGTCCATATTAACAAATAATTGATATGGCCGACCGCCTACGGTTGAAGGTATCTGCAATCGTGAGTTTTAAGCGTTGTCATAAGGACATCCATGGTTATAGGTACAAGATATTCTGCATTTATCTTAAAAGTCTTACCTTACCTTTCAAAATTTAACATTGAACTTATGGTATTTTATGGTATTTTTCCGCCACCTTTTTTTCCGGTCAACTAGAGCCAACAGGGCGTTCAAAGCCGATGAACTGATTTTACATTGTACCTTGGACATTAATTAAATGCATGCAAATATCTTAAAATGAAATAAAATATTTGACTTTTAATGGCCACTGTAATTCAATTGGGAAGTTTCGCATTTCCTCACACAGAGCACTGTGCATTATAAATAATAGTAGCATATCTAACCCAACAGTTTCTTTTGATCATAAGCAATCAACAAAGTTGCGCAACGTTTAATACGGTCAGAAATTGGATGGGTCGCCGATAGTGGCAAAGTTTCCTGGACCACTATAAGCAGTCATTTTCTGTTGCTAGTTATAATGGCATACATTAAATCTTGTCTAAGGACTGCTGTAGGTTTGAAGGTTTGTAACTGTTCCCGTGGCATAGGAAGAGTATAGCGCTACGGTATTTTCTGCGGTCATAAGAAGCGACGGAAAGGAGTCTTTTCGGATCAGTAGTGGTAAGAATGGGAGCTTCAGTATTTTCAACGTAGTTATTACGGAAAGGATATTGAGTAAGTATTGCCACCCCGATGTAGCACAAACCGACGCCCAGGGAACAAAGGAAGCTCCCTTGCTGCTTGGGCATTTTTGGGCTCCTGACATGTGCTCGATTTAGGTATCGTGCAATAAAACATCAGTTGATTTCAGTTTTTGTGTTCTCTATACGCTAAGAATAACGATTTTTTAATTGGACGGACACCTCACATTACTCTAATCGCAACTACAATGCTTTTTCTGCCTCTCATACCTTTGACAGGTTTTTGCCCCTGAAAGAAAAAGATCGCTCAGTAACAGCTACATATTTATGAATACTCATCGGAGAAGTTTCATGGTGTATCCTCCAAACATTTTGTAGTTGTAGAAGGCCCAACTTTTAAGACTGCAGTGAAAAGAGCTTGCAATTATATATGAACTTGTTCAATTTCACTCAAACATTATCATGATTGCAAGTATCACGACGCGAATTGCTAGCTAATCCGTATTATAATGTCACACTGTCATGCACCTTGAGTGTCGGCAGATTATGTTAATTGCATTTGATATGCTTCTCGCTTTACTGTTCATTAAAATTAAGCATCTTAGTCATACCGTGTAATATATTATGAACTATATGTTGTTGTGTGTACTAATGCTTTTAAGCTTTATAGGATAGGTATTACATTGATGCTGTTTCACGGGATCTTGCAGAATATTAGTATTAATTAGTAATTATAAATGAATTATTTCATATCTTTGTTTGTCATTCGTAGTTCGTAATTAAATCTATATTTTTTATGTTTGTAACATGGAAACTGTATAATCTTGAATTCTTTCAAATCAATTTTTTATCTGTTTTCACGTATTTAATAAACTCTTTCAAACTGGAATTTTACTACTAAATATTGACTAGGTGATCTTCTAGATACCTTTTCACGATATCCTAATAGATCTGTTCGGTCGAAATCATGATGCAACGATGGAGCAAGATACCAATATTAATATCACCGTTAGAATTGGATTTGTACATTTCAGGAATCAGTGTTACGCTGGTTCTAACAATTTCGATGCAGGAAATGTTGCACTGGTCACTTCACATCTGGTCACCTGATTAACTTTTTGCTATTTTATTAAATAAAAATAAAGTGCAGTGAAGATATATGCGTAATGTAATCAACAATTAAGTGGGAAAATATGTTTAAAAGTGGGAGAACTATAGTTCGACCGAGGTACCAACGCCGACCTCATAATCCATCGTAAAACATTACTTGTGTTTCGGTTGGAGAGGTGCGGTTGCCGATTAAAATTTGAAGCGAGGCGACCATTTTAGTCGTCAGGAGAAGCAATGTGTCTGCGTGCGAGCTCAGATATGATTTCGGTCGTGTTTGTGGTTGTACGTGGATGTCTATCGGGTGCGACTACTTAACATCAGGTGATTTGCATGCTCGTTTACTACTTTTCTCACAAAAAAACAATGTATCATCAATAATAAATGTCAAAATACTTCTAATACTTATAACATGCAAATGCTTATAAATATGTAAAACTTATTTTGATATTTCGTTATCTGTGATAAATATCGATAACGCAAAATCAGTACTGCCGTACGCTCGGACGATTATTATGTGATAATAACATACAATACTATCGTATTAAGTGACGAGTTTGGTAATGGGCATAAATAATATAAACGGGGTTGGTAATATGCATAAATATCGATATCCGGAATCTATCGCCGGCGGGCGCTGCGCTGTCTGTACACCTGCCCGTCGTATCTTGCAGCGGATATCTCGCTCGCAATATCCGCATCTAGCCTTGCATAATATCCGTGATGTTTCAATTTATATTCATGATAAGTAAAATAGAATTTACGTTACGTTTGTTTTCAGTTTCCTTTGTTATCGAAATTGTAACTAAAATAAACATTGTATCTGTTTATTTTTAAAATTAAGTTAGTAATGTTTTAAGTATAATTTCGAGGGCTGAGTAAACATAAATTTAGATAAGTATCGTGATACTTAAATTTGTATTTTTTACATTAATAAAAGAATTGTCAAAAAAAAAACAAAATAATGAAATATAAATATCGTGAGAGACTTGGCTTGAATAAAAGCGTTGATGTATAAAATAAATACAGCTTTTGTGCAATTGATGAAATTACTTCCGCATTCATTTCGTGGATACCTATATTTTTCTAAAAGGTGAACCGACCATCATATGGATTTCATATTACAGTATTGTATATTCCGTGATGGGGCCGGTAATGGGCATAAATATCGATATGAAGAATCTATCGCCGGCGGGCGCTGGCAGAACACCTGCCGTTGCGTATCGCTCGCTATATCCGCGACCAACCCGCATAAATATCCGCGATGTTTCAATTTATATTCATGATATTAGTAAGTCACATGGAATGCACGTCACATTTGATTTCCTTTGTTGCCAAAATAAATATGAAACGCTCGAAACTGTATTATCTTTTTATTTGCCGTGTTTGTAGTATTTTTCATTCGCAAGTGAAAAGTAAATAAAAAGTAGGGAGCATATTTTTCTTTCCCTAAATACACCGTTTTATTTGCGAAGTACGCCATGGCGCTCCGACGCATTTATGAAAAGGTTTCGGATCCTCCCGCTGAAAAATATGATTTTACTGTTTTTGTTTTAAGGTATTCCATTCTGGTAACGGTAATTCTATTCTGGTTACCTTAATATAACATCACGTAGCCGTGAAGCCCTTTTCTCTGATAAATCACAGTAATTGTTTATTGGGTTGGTTTTTATTGAAACAAGCAAGTAATACTGAAATATTTTATCTAAATACGAGTATCTAAGCTTACATGTTTCTATATACGATACTGAACACAAATTGTCTGTCTGTGCGAGACTAACGCAGCTGTGGCATTTTGAACTGAAGGGTCAAGTATGATAGGTATACTTTTAAAAGGATGTACACCTATTTCCTGTTAGACTTTTCACAGATCTACATAGTTATTGGTATTCAATCGCGGCAGTGTCTACATAAACATCAGACGGGCGGCAAAATTCTTTCCCATTTTCATAATTTCATAAAAATAAGCTGTTGTACAAAATATGATCAATTTTGTACATGTAAAATATCCTTACTTTGGTGTAGAAATTGCGTTTCCTACTCTTCGAAATGAACTTTCTTCTAGTTCATTCAAATACTAATACACGTTATTAAGGGGTAAATAATTTCGAAAACGAAATGGCGGATCTGCAGTTTGGTGTAATGGCGTCGCGGGGTAGCACTTACGCCGCACACAAGGTTCATAAAACTTAATGGGAATGCCCGCAATGGTGGACAGATAAATTGAATTATTGATGGGATGTCCTCGTGACGTTCGGAACTTTCACAGTTCGCTCGTTTGCGCTCGACCGATGCATGGTTAATCTTCCACTGACATTTCTAATTTTGCCAATATAACTTTAGCCTGAGTCTGCCTTTTAAATAAACTAAGCCTATCTATACTGATAATAATATAGTGTGTAACGGAACTCCTATCTGAATTCATACGTAGCTGCGGTGTTACTTCTGAGAACTGATACGATCGCCTCATTTTAAGTGTAACTGGCAACCGCCCCTCTTCAAGCAAATACAAGACTTTTCCACGGGGGATTATAAGGACGACGGCGATACCTCTCCAGCAAGATTTAACGATGATCTATTGATACTATCTTTTATGTATTGTATAGTAGCGAAAAAGTCAGAATTTATGATAATTAGAACAACTATATAATTTGCAAAGTGTTCATAGTGTTGTGGCACTGCTAATTGAAAGCGATCCCCGAAGTAAAGCAAAGCGGAGCACGGTTAGTGCTTCAATCGGACAACTAGATGCAAATTTTCATTTTCGCTTTGCTGTTTCACAAAAGATTTTTCAGCGTTAATTTTAAAATGAAAATAACTAGTACTTATCTGACTTATTTAAGCAATTGTAGTGACAACGTAGGAAAGACTTAAAGGATAAAAAGTATCGCAAAGAGGATTAATTTAAAAGCCACAGAGTGTAAAATAAGTGTGACACTGGCCCCGTCATTCTATCGCTATCCACCACTTTTCTTTGTAGTGAAGAATGCAGTTAATTTATATACAGCCTGATAGGTTTTTTGTTGCAACGTCGTTATTCTGTTCTTTTTTTTTACAAAGGGAATTTGCGTTTTTAAACTAATATCATCGCCTAATTTATACATTTTACTGTATAAAGGCTACTCACGACTAACGTTTTTCATTGCCGATATTTCGAACCAGTTGCATGGCTCGTAGTCATGGCTAAACTTAGTTTATATACCCGTATCCGAGTACCCTTATATAGTAAAATGTACAACAGAAATATTTGAAATAATTGAAACAGATACCCTTTTATGGTGAGATTCCGGCCTATCTGTAGGTCTCTGGCACACATTTTTGATAATTCGAAACTTATACGTATTAAAAATTAGTAAACTTGATTTGACCACCAAAAAAGTAGGTCCAAAAACAAAATAATCGGCTATTGTATTCCATTCGTCAATTAGGCTTTGTGAAGTGACGGCGTAAGTAATTTAAACGAAAGGTCCCATCCGGTCGAGCTGGCACCTTTGTGAGATGGGGGGTTTCTGCTCCATCGGTCCGCGATTTGTACAGCTTAATGATGTTGACATTCGCAATATCTCTTTGATATATTATTTCGTTAAAGGGTCAGGAAACGAATGCGCTGTCTCCGGATCCATTATATGTAGTTTTCTCTGACACGGAAGTCAAAAAGTAGTTCTTTAGTTGGCACTGGCTGTCTTGTGATGTTCAACAATATATGGAGGTATCAGGACATAGACAACACCTTAGCTACATAGTATACGGTTTCTGATGGTAAAAGGCTTCGAATTCCCTGTAAATTGTAATAAAAAACTTAATTAAAATAGCTTCAGTGTTAATATACGTACGTAGCTATGTGAACGGGACTTTCGCACTTTATTTCATTTTTCAGAGTAGAAATAAGTGAAGCGATTCATAACTTCGACTTTAAACAACTAAAATAAATAAATATACTCTTAAGGGTTACTTTTGTATCATATATTCATACGAGTATCTGAACACTAGTGTGAGGGTGGATATGGAAGAGACGTATCTTACACTCTACATAAAGGTGGTAGAGCCGTTAGAGCTCGCCCGGGGCGGTACCACCGCCACCCTCATAACCCGCCGTAAAGCAACAT